>JAQIWI010001933.1:0-14110 GCA_034698825.1 Deuterosminthurus bicinctus
TGCGAGTGTAAGTGACTTGGAAAAATTACCGTACAAGTCCACACACAAGGCTTGACCTACACCAAAACAGCAAGAGTGCGAGTTGGGAGATTGGACTTGTTTCCCTCTCCTAATGGCACATACGTGTACATGTTTGTGCCTCCGTGCATAAAAAAAGAGAGGAGCATAATGGATGAAAAAAGAAGTACTAACTACCACTCACTATGCTGCTGCACACGCATAATGTGTGTATGCTCTTGGACTGCCTTAACCTTTCATAAGAAGCAAAACATTTTCTCCCTTTCGGGGAGAAAAGTGAGCTGGACCGCCTGTTTTCTTTCAAACTCGTTATTAACTTTCTGCATGCTCACATGATCATGTCTGTTTATGCAATTGAAGCACATTCCTGGAAGTGTTCCTCCTCCACTCCCAGGCAAAAGTTTATGGTAATAGCGGTCCTCTCCTTTCATGACCTATTTCACTTTTTCTTCACTTGTAATTCACTCTTCTTCGTCTCCTCCTTCCGCCTTTTGCAAAATGAACAACTGCTGCTACTCTTTCATCTTCCTATGGCCAAATCATGTTATTGGTTTTCAGCATGCAATTTCATACATACATTGCTTCCGTGCTTTTAACCAGTTCAACGTTGCTTCTCACCGTCTAGCCATCCATCTCGCTCTCCTGCTTCCACTTTTTACTGCAATTTTGTTCAAGGCAAAGCAGATTCATTCTGCCTAGTTTGTCGGCTACTTGTTCCTCGTAATGACCATCTTTTATGTAATTATAAGCAACAGAAGGAGAGAGTGGTATGTGAACTGTTTTACAACTAGAGTACAATAAAATCATTCCTTCGTTATAATCACGTTACGTGCTAAGAGTAAAATCCAGTCTTATATGTTCCTTCAGGGACCTTCATATTAGCTTTCGGCTCAAATGTCACACATTACTCACATGTGGAGAAAAGAAGAATCTCTTCCGTCCTTTTTTCAAGGGCGAGACGTAGACTTGAATGAACTCACATTCATCGTCTGTAATAACGTCGATACGAGACTTGTCGTTGGATAGTAAGTACGGCCGAGTAATTGGTTTTTCGCCGTACACAAACACACTCATGAGCTCAAATAGAGTGTACACACATGAATGCTTGGCTACAGGGTAGTTCATCATCATAGGTCTCACAAGTGTTGTGTATTCCCTCGGACTGTCTGTCCATACAAGCATATGTTATTATTACAAATGGCCAAAGGATGAATGAGTTTCACTTTTTTGACGCGTTTCTCATCTTTGGCAGGTTTTGATGTAAAGTACGGTGACGTTGCTAGTTCTCTCGGCTGCTCCTGTCCAAATGTGAATTATTATCCTTTCCTTTGCTCCTGTGTAAATTGAGAGGAAGAAGAATGTTAAAGGCGTGTATGGAGCGACAAAGCTTGTTACTGTGACCGGGATCAGGGAGACAGGGTATTGGTTCACGTCACATGTGCGACGACCGCACTCGTTAACGACTCTTCAAATTCATCCAGTGTAACATTGGCGTTACCAGTTGGTGTCTCCATGTAAAACCACTGCCGGTTGACTTGAACTGTGAAGTCAGTGGTTGTGTGAAGGATGTGTGTTTATGTACATTGCGTTAATAGGTAACAGCAAAGAGTAGAGCAGATGCAGAAGAACAGGAAGATACTTGTTCTACTCAACTGTACATTCGTAGGGTCCTTCGGCCTTGAGAACCTCTAGCTGGTTTTCGGGTCTCGGCAACTTTTTGTTACGTCAGGTTACACACACCAACTTTCTTTGGGTAACTCATGGCGCAGAGGACTCCTTTTTTGAGACATTTTAATTTCTTTCCAGATTTATCTGCAACATATGGTCGCGGTCTGAGAGGTAGGAGGAGGAGAACGAGGACGATGAGGAAGAAAACAGAACCCTCAGAAATTCCATTGAACGGACAAGACTTGACTGCAGAACAAAAGACACTTTTCCCTTCATACAATGGCCTTAATAGTCTTCACTCAGCAGTAGATATATTTATGCAGTGTGTCTTCGACCTCCTCAACAATAACAATGTACATAATCAGCACCCCTGTGGAACAGGCCAGCACCAGCCCTGTACTTTGATACGTACAAATACAAATTCCATCAAATATCCCAACCAACAACGATGTGCATGGACAAACATTACACAGGGAGAGAGAGATTGATTTTGTACGGTAATTAGGGATTCCTCACGTTGCTCAGGGCTGCAGGAGTTACAAACACTTTGCGCATGTGACTGAGGAGGGAAGAGGATAGTAGATTTTTTCGACAATTTGACGAGATTTATTACCACTTAAGGAAGTCAAGAGGCTTGTATTACACTGTGATGGGGTGACTTATTCCATCTTGCTGTCCTCAGTTGTCCTCGTCAGTACATTAACTACCAAAAGTGCCATTTAAATCTCAGGACAACATCCGCACACAAAGACAAACGAGCTGAGAAGATGGCCCTCTATTTTGGTGGTTTTGAAGGAGAAGAGCAAAACACATTACAGACACATCCTTTCCTCTTCTCCTGTAATATGACATGAACAACAAGGTTTCCAAATGTGAAATTCTTAAAGTTGTAATCATCATGATGACGATGAAGGGAGAATAGCCGAGTCATAATAGCTGTCGTATAATTACTTGTGCTCCATAGGGACCTTGAACTACATTTTAATTTCGCAGAAGACGAGTTGGAACAGCAGAAGCAAGTTGAGTTGAGAAAAAATGAAAATGAGAGCTTTTAGTGGAAAAAGAGAGAGAGTGATTCATACTTAAGATTCAGATCCTCCGTAACGAATGAATGTGCAAGTGCTTAAAGGGAAGCACTGAGGAGTCAGAGGAGGACATTTATAATGTAGGTTTTGGAGCATCATCATTAATCCACCATGACTCCTTGTTGTCATAAAATCGCTCAATGTTCTGCTAACTGTCACAATTTCAAAGACCTCCCAGCATTTTCTGCCTTGACGGGAACACATCACCATTGTCGGAACAGACTTTTAAAAGACTAGCATCATCTCAACTTTCTCAGTGTCGTCCTTCTCCCATGTTCCATTTAAAATATGTACACAGATACTCACAGACGCATCCATATGTGTGCAAGAACTCACTCTTTCTCCGAGTTAAATCCTCCAAGGAGGACAAATGCACACACATGCATAAGACAAACAAATACAGCGGGTTGGAATACTATTATTATTATCAGTTCTGACCTCGCAGCAGGTCTTTTTTGTCATAAGTCACAATAAGTATGACATAGACAAGTGGATTTCAGTGCTAGTACCATTTCTCACGAGACAATTACGGTCAGTGGATTTGAAGTGTATATAGACTATAATCGGCCAACACAGCCATCTCATTAAAATTGCACTTTCTGCTCCTATCATCATTATAAATTTACGTCAAAACACTCCGTGGCAAGACAAAACACAGAAGCTGAAAGTGAGCTTAAGGCCAGATGACGGGAGTCAACTATTACGAATAGTCTGGCTGAACTAGTATGATGCTTGCTGAGCTTGCCATACCGTCTGCCAGCGTCTGACAACAACATCTGAATCGATATGAAGGCAAAATAAACACACATACACATAAGAATCCATGAAGCGACCACACATTCCTCCTACCTTACTTACGTGAGGACAGATACCTGACCTTTAGCGGAAAGGAAGCAAATGAAGTGATGTGAGATACAGAGGGAAGAAGTGGTAATTTAAAATTATACAATATATTTCATAAGTAGAGAATCTACAACACTAAAGGCTCACGACGGCACAGAGCAATAAAAGTCAGACATAAAGAATGAAATACACGTTGAGCAGTTTCATGAAAATAGAACAATGCAGCTAGTGTGCGTGTGTGTGTATGTCTATGTCAGTGAGAGTGGAATAATAAAAGCGGCATTGATCGTGCTCACTGACCATTTGTGCTGCGTGCTTTCAAACTGAAAGATGCAGACAGGGAAACCTCATCATCGCCATCGCAGTTCAAAATCAAAATGAATTAGGGTCCGCATTGTACTTATCACACACAAAGTGGATGAAACATAGGAAGTTTTTACCCAACGTATGTGAATAACGCACTTTAATTGCCCTAACATGATGAACATATAATCTATCTAGTCAAGTCTTGAGGTCATATTTTTAGCCTCATACTCTTTCTATTCACCCGTGGACACATGGATCAACTGCATTCATAGCTAGTCAAACAGTGTGACCGGCTACAACAATAACAAGACCAACTGATTACTGCTCAAGGCCTAGCAGTCATACACAATGTTTCCCCGCATGAATACGATTGAGAGATTCAATCTAATTTGATAGCCAGGGTAAATACAATGTGTCAATCTATCGTCTGATGATGATTTTCAACCTTCTCTCTGCCTTTCCTCCTGCTCCTCTTCAGTGGATAAAAGCACTCACAACAGGGAAACTTAAGAATAAGCTGAAATGATAGACGTATGCATACATACATACACATATAAAGTCGCTCTTCCAACATCCACTCACGCTCCTGTTAAAAATCATCATAACTAAATGTGAAGACCCTTAACGGGGCAGTATTACTCGGAGCTCTAGAAAATGCGTAGTAGCTCCCGGTCTCCACTTCCAATCTCCTCTTATTATTACGACTATTATTACCATCCAGGCTTTTGATGGCTGAAGGATCGAGGGTTGGCGGCAGCAGTGCTCTCACATCACACATCCATAATACTTCAGCACACCAGTTTCCATCAGAAAGGGATCAATTCGCTTCTCTTTTCTATAGCAGCATTACTTTTTCCACCGCACAAACACACATACACCAGGGCGAACAACAGAGAGGACGTAGAGCAGATGCATTTTTACTTTTACGACGTATAGTATCCCTCTAATAACAACATTAGACATCTTATACATGGTTTTCACATCCCTTGTCATGTAAAATTTCTCACATGCTCATCGAAATTGTAAAAGTCTGTGTGTGTGCGAGTGTTTGTATGTGTGCGAGTGTTTGTGTGTGTATGTGCGTGAGTGTGTGTGTGTGTGTTTGGAAACAGTGGAAGTCGCTCAGCTCCTCTAATCCATATCTATCTGAGCCTCTACCCCGCTAGACAAAACGCCGGCCAATTCGTGAATGCTATGTGTCACAAAGACCAAATGTACTCGCACATGCAGGGTTGGACGGTAACCATGGGAACCACAAAGAAGACTTTAAATAGAAGCCGTATAATAACAATGTTTATTAAGAAGAAAATCACGGAGTGCAGGAGAGGGCTGGAGCAGTTGCTGCCACTGGTACTGATGATGATGATGATGATGATGGTGCTAATACAAGTTTACATGAGGGGATTCAGACAGCAACCCCTGCCTATAAAATCTGAGAAGAATTAAATTTGTTAAGCTCTTACATGTGTCTCACTAAAGGCTAAAGTGCATGACTCTGTTACATGCGGCTTGGATGGTCGAATGAGCGCGTAAAAGTAAGTGGAATTAACTCCAGCACCACCATGGGTAGACATTATTATCTTGCTGGAAACATGCATAAATGCATGGATGCTGTAATAATGTGAGCTGGGGCAACAACGTGACGTTCTAAACATTCTCATCCATCCAACCACCTAACCTTATCTTTGAGAGACACACTCACATGCACTCGCCGCTTGAGTAAAAATTACATGGCTATTTGCTCCCACCGCCACTACTTACATTACTACCATCTCCTCCATCATAATGTCCAGCAGCGTTAGTGAGGAAGAAGGATGGTCGTATGAGGGCAATCAGAATCACAAAATTAAAATGAGTCATTCATAATGTGGAAAAAGCCAATGGATCTTGTCTCATTACACCTTATTTCCCTAGAAACTACCCCCTTCCCTGTCGGTCTCTCAACCATTAGGACTGCCACTGGCATTAGAGAATTCAGGAGGAGTAATGGAGAGGCAGTTCCAGAATCTTCCTCATCATCAGTGCCATCATCATCATCAGCCTCATCATCGGCGTCATGCTAGTGCGGTCGTCTTCGTCATCCATAAATGCAAAATTGGACGCATAGGTTACAACGCACACAAGATCATAAGGGGCCATTCTAAATGCTCACCACAGTTCCAAAAACTCTCATCGAGGTGTACAGCTAGGAATAAAGATAAGCTGCTGCTGCTGGAAGCAGCTTCAAAACCTCACGAGCAGTCGGATAACTACAACCCTTAAAGATAATTGTACTTGAAGAATCCCTGTCCAATTTGGCTAATAGAGCGGCTGCACGCGGTACACTTCTCGTCTGTGCAACACGGAATTCCAGCAACTTTTTCAACTTCCACGTCCTCATGACTGCTTATGAAGTGATTTGAGGAGAAACTTTTGACCGCAATCCAGCTTTATTCCAAGTGAAAAAACACACGAACAGACAGACACTACTACACACACCTCCATAGTCCAAGTACTTACCCAGTCCAAATGCGGTGTTTATATGATAATCAGACCAATGATACAGAGAGCGAGAGTGTGCCCTTGATACCTTTTTATTCCCGCCATTACTACCCAAAGTAGAAGAAGGGCTGGGGAAAGGTGGTAGGAACTTGTCGAGGAAGACATAAGGAATGCTGGTGAGTGCATTGCAATATATGACTGTGATGCTGATGATGATCCTCTCCTCATCATTCCGAATTGTAACATTTTCTGTTATTAAGACCAGATATAAAGGGGAGCAACCAGCTTTAAAAGCTGTCAGTCTCATTGACCACTTTTCCATCCCGAACAGCAACAACAAGAAGAGAGAAAGACTCTATTGCATTTATTACCTCATTGACTGGTTTTCATATAAAAAAAAATCTTGATCAGCTATTTCATACTGCCGTCTGCTAAGATGTGTATGCGTGCAAGTGTCGGATGCGTTGTTCCATCTTGAATGATAAGTGATTCAATGTGTATTTGTGTGTTGAACAATGTGGATGATGTACGATTGTAGCGTCACATTGCTGTACATGGGTAAGGTTTTTCTGTTATGCTAGCAGAAGGGAAAGCATCCGCATAGCCCGTTGCCCATGAGCATCATCCCATGTATTTGATAATTAATTCAAAGGGAGTCAAATGCAGTAGTGCAGTTGTTGTTGTAGTACGATATTGTTACATAAGCATCATCTTGTTTAAATAGAGGCGATCAAATGGAAGTGTAAAAAATCTCAGCAGGAATGTATATTGGTGAACTTGAGGAATTCTTCTTGAGCTGTCAATGGATGTGAGAGTGAGGGTATAAGAAAAAGTTCCGCTCTGCTCCTTCAAAGGCCATTGAAAACTAAGAGGAGAGAACAACTATTAATAATTCTCTTTCAAACGCACTGTAACAAAAACTACGTACACACGCTATTGGACAGGGAAAGGTCCGAGTAACCATACACACGCGCTTCTCCTTTCCACTTCATCTCCTCTCACAGTCCGTGCTTCTTCTTTACAGTGGACGAGAGATAATCATGTGTTTGTATTCCATATTTTTAATCTGTGAGTGTTTTTTATTGTCCATGGACAAGCTATTGTATTTTTTGTGCCGTCGATAACTGTACAGAGGGATTGATGTACTGACTGGAGGAGCCCTTCTTATTGCTACGGCGTATCAAGCTTATAGTTTCATCATCATCGGTCCCAGACTGTTCCAATGACTACCGTAGCGCATGTTAGCATGAAGGAAACGCAAGCAGCCTGGACACACTGCGGTGCAAACAGAAAGTTTACTCTCTGCAACATCAACCCCGTTTCTATTATTACAATGAACTATGTGAGAGATCTAACCAGCAGCTTGATTCATGTCCAGTTACATTGCAGTACATACAGACAGACATAGTCTCTCCTTACACTTTATTGTCCATCATTCCAGCTTGAATCAAAGAATAGTACTAATATTGATGATAACGTATGCATGGTAAAGAATGAATGTACATAGCTATTCTTATTCTTCTCTTCGCTCACCTCATCAATACAATAAAGATTCTCAAAAGATTACAATCAGTATGGAACGACAATCAGAAAATACTCGACTATTCTCTACTTCTTTTCACACACACACATTCCAGCAGGAACAAATGAAACTTGTATGGACTATGGAGACGAAGATGACTAAGGTAAGAGGGGGAGGCGGAAAGCGCCCTCATGTCCATCTTTCAGAATCACGATAATGATATGAGAGCAGTGATATTTAAATCCGTACTCACGTAAGCAGCAATGATCCTATAGGTTCCACGGGCAGTAGCAGCAGTGTAACATGATACACATAAGGGCATCCCGGAGTATTTAATACATACAGTACACCACACTACCGTTTGGGTGATCGTTCGTGCTATCAGCATGCTAAACGAAGAATTTGATACCATTGGCTTTTAAAGTGTACCCTTTAGAAGTTGACGAGCAAAGTTTTAAATCCTCTGAGAAGCAGAGAGAGAGAGAGAGAGAGAGATGATGGTGATTCCATTCCTCTGTTCATGTGATCACTTGCGATTATAAAATGTATGAGAACTAATATCATCATCGTCGTCGTCGTCATCATCATCATGATTCCTATTCTGTTTCTACGCACAGACACACACCTCCTTCACTTCTATCTCTGCCTTCTCTCCAGGCATTTCAAAAGGGTAATCAATAGTGAGGAACGGGCATACATACTAAAGGGGATTTGTTCCTTCTTAGTCTTCTTATTCTCTACTCCTCTCTGTTTTTCATCCATTTAGAGTCGTGACATAATTTTTTCCTATTCACCATTCTAGAAAAGCTCGTAGGCAACAGACCTGCTCCTAAGCACCGCATCATCCTCATCATTGTAACCATCAATAGTTCAACCATGCTCTTGCTCCCCTTCAAGTAACATTGCCAAGAGAGACAGACGCGGATACTGCGTAACGTGAGACACGTTCATTTTCCAGCGTGCACACACATATATACACGTAATATAAAAGGAGGTGCAGTGAATACAATAAGATTAAGCATGGAAAAGCTGAGGGAATCATTATTGTTGCTGCTACGCTGTGAGAAGAGACTCATTTATTATGTAAACGGGGTAAAGATATAGGGAAAGTTGCCCTATTGCGCACTACAAACACATACAAGTACAGGGCTCTTGGCTCAAGTCTTAAGATCCTTTTGATGTTGTTGGGAGCGGATAAACGTATTTAATTTAGATTCCTCGGCACAGTGTCTGTGTGAGTGTGATGACTATACGACGTTGATGATGAATTTTACGAGCTTATACATACTACAGCCGTGTGTTGAGAATTTAAATCTCAGCTCTCTGTTGTTTTGCTGCCGCACGTCTCTCTCTCTCTCTCTGTCTCGCTGAGGTTCATTTACAACATGAGGCACATACATAATGGGGACCTTAACAGTGAATTTAACTATGAGTATTCAGACTTTTACTTTCGCTGTTACACAGCCATATGGTTTACCTACCTCACCATGGAGGTACGTAACGGTGACTCAAGTTCATAATAAGCCATCTTATTTACATGCATCAAAATCTAGATGAGGTTTAAGTACGATCCTGCTGTAGGGCCCAACATAACATTGAGAATGAGCTACTGTTTGGGCTGAGAAGGCAAGTCTCCGTCATCTGGTCGTTCAAACAGATGAGAAGTGGTAAAAGAATATACATATATGTGCGTGAGAGATAGAAGAGAAGACGTTAATGCTGTTCGGGAGTAATAAAAGAATAGCTAAATGTAATAGTAAAGAAATGTAGGTGACTGTGACCATTGGTAGTTGCAGTGTGGCAGTGGTTATGTTTGATAACAACAACCGGTATGTAAGTCATGCAGACAGTCTGTGTTCTCTGTGTGTGCGAGAATGTGAGGGAACAGTGGTTTCAACTTTGCATTTTTTCCTTTTCCAGCCTCTGGCTCACTCACATACTCTCAGTCCTTGGCCTTGTAAATGCATGAATCTCGACAAAAAATAGAGAGGCAGAGACGTGAATGAGGCAGGTACATACGCAGGTAAAGATTGCCAAAGGGACGGATACATATGCAATATATCATATGTAGCAGGGGAAACAGTCAGGTTTTTACAGCGTATCGTAGCTGTCCTTATCGTCATATCATCGCTCTTGGTCCTGTCGTCGGTCCCATCTTGCACCACTGACTGACTATTATGATGGAGAATGTGAGTGTTTGTTGCCCTGAGTCAAATTCACTCTCTCTCTCTCTCGTAACGCAACAGATGATTATGAGAGTTCAAGGTGTTTATTGATTATCACCACCACTGCCCCTTCTTATTACCATCCCGCATAGCCAGACACTTTCATTATCTTACAAAAGCCGGAACGCGTCCAACGTTTCTACGTGAAGCTCCACACAGTGCAGCATTTATGTTGAGCTTGATTGTAGGTGTATGTGTGTGTGTACTTATACAGAATGCCACTATCCGTCCAAACAGCTTAGACTTTCATCATGTAATTACTATCATACGAGTCACATTATCCATGTGCCCACCATACTAACTCTTTAGAGTGAAGTGATTTCAATTACATCCTCATTTTCCTCCAAATTCCCCTTCGCAGCACCTGCAAGGTCATGTGGGTCAAGCGGTGACATTATGATTCCCGTCGTACAAATCTCTCGTACTCTGTGACGTTACATCTGCAATGCACGCAATTACATATGCACTCTCCATACATTCTACCGTCTAGCCTCTTACGTGTTTTAACCTGAGAAGGAAGATGACTCAGAATTGTAGATTGAAAACTGATAACAGTGGTTCAGTTGGTTGTAATGTGTGTACCTGTGAAATGCAAAAGGTAATAAAAACTTGTCTCTTTTTGCACCAATAAAGGCAAGGTCAATCAAGTTTCGGGGCGATAGCCGCAGTGAGAATTGTGTGGGTACTAAGCTCTGAATTCCCAACAGGCCGATGAAGTCTGCTGCCCGCCCGGCTGTCTATCCCATTGAATTTTATAATAAGTTCTCTCCACCAAGCATTTTTCTAATCTCTTAGGGAATATGTGGAGGCGTCTCATTGACCATTGGATGAGAAATTTCCACGCCAGTTCCACGCACAAACTCACAAACACACTCTCAAAACTCACATCACAGGTAATTTGCAAGCTTCACATTCAAAATCATTGTTTCTTCCCATGAAAAAGGCGCTGCTTGATGATAGGAAGATGCAGCAGCAGCGCTTGTGTATCTGTCTGTGAATGTGTGCCCTTCACAACTTATTCTCTTGAAGGTTCAATGTCAATAGCACCTGACAGCATGCTCTGACTATAAGACGACTGCATCCTCTCATTTATTTAAGCTGTTCCTTTCTCGCTTCACGCACAGTATTTTTGATCTACGATGAAGGGGATGAGGAAGAAGAGCACATGGTTTTTACACATTCAGCCATTCTCTTTCAGCAGCTTAATTGTATGTATGACGCGAATAGCACGTATGAAGAGAGCGAGGCAGGCTGTTAAAATGAAAAGGGAAAAGCTCCACGCATGATTGAATTGACGAAAAGAAGAGTTATTATTGAATTAAAGCCGATATAATGGTGTCTCGGGGAATAACAATAGCGTAATAGTTGTACATGACGGAAAGAACGGTGACCTAGAGTCGTTTGTTTGAATAAATGAGCCATTGCTGTCGCTGGAATACTAAAGGATGTGCGACCCTGACTTTGACTCCTCTTCCTCCTCCCAGTCATCTCTCTCTCAAACACCGACAAATTCTCTCACTTGATATTCCATGCGGGAAGTAGAAGTTGGGAAATTGGATGAAAAGATGCAAATAGTTTCACTTTCAACAGCAGCATCAGCAGCAACAATGGCAGGCTCATAGCCTAATGAGTCCCTGTAATATAATGTAATGCTTCATAAATAATTAATAATGGCTGGGAGCTGGCAGGAGTGTTAGAGTGGCGGTTGGTAGCAATGAAACAAAAGCCTCTTATATATTTTCTAAAGCTGATTATCATTCCGGGTGTGAGATGTATATGAAGTTGGTCGTGGCGGCTGTGGTGGCAGAAGCAGTAGCAACAACATTGGTTGTTTTGTCGCTGTTGTTATTGCAGACCGTGGTGCATTCACAGTGCTGTCTTCACTCTACCACCACACAGGGCTCCTCGAGCACGCAGATGGGACCCCTTCCTTTCTCATGTGGGATACAACTCATTTACTGCGATGCGACTGACTGCTGGAATGAGATCAGCTTTATGTTAACAGGGACCTCCTGTCAAAACTTTGTCATTGTCAAAAAATAAACATGAGATAGTTTTGCCCTTCTACTCCTTCTTCATCAGTTAGTTTTTAACAGCTTGTAAAAGTTGAGCGCAAAAAAACCTCAAGAAGAATCCTTTCATAATGTCATTTACTTTTGACCCAGTGGATGGTAAACCTCCCTTGGTTCATATCCTACCCTTTAGGAATTCTGTACACAGTCTGTCAGCATTTTAGTAACTTGTCCATGTATGTGGTCCCAGCATTAACTTGGTGTTCAATCCGTCTCCTTGTTCTTAACTACTGTAATGCTTACACACACATGTAGCGCACAACATGTATCATCACACAATTTAGCTGAGTAAATGTGGCACCGACAGCGGACATTACTGTCATGTGTGTCCTTGTTTTTTTTTACTTTTGCTTTTTTTGCACAAGTATTTTTCATTCACACTTAAGAGTGCATTTTTTAAACTCCACTTCTTTCGTTGTCGTCATGCATTCAAGGGAGACTGATTCCCATGCATATGGCGGAAAAGTTCTTGCTCGAAACTCACATCAACTTGAATACTTCAGTGAGTGCGTGTAGATTTAGTGGAGCTACTGTGTGCTCTGTGTGTGGACATTTATGAAGTGGGACTTTTTATTTCTGTCGTTTTAAACGAATAATTCTCCTATTCCGTCTGACGGTAGAACTACAAGGATAGAGGCTTCGGGGGTGAAACAAATGGAAACCATCTGATAATTACGTTTGTCCGACGCGTAATAATGTGAATGCAACCAGGAGCTTTCCAGTCCTACAGCAATCCATTGTCATATTTTTTAAATGGGTTTTCGCTTCACACATAGGCTCCCTTAACGTCCTTAGAATCAACCCTTTCATGCACCCGCTGGCTCATCTGCTTCCATTTTATAACAATATATGCAGCTCTGTCTCACATACATACGCGCAAACACACACACACAAAGTTGTGCTTTCAATGTGCGCTAGCATTCTAATTGTTACTCACTCTTGAAATAAATAAATACTCAGTTGCTTCTGCTGCTACTGCTGTTGTTGTTGCCTCTTTTGATATAAAAAATTGATTCGCTTCGGAGCTGACACGGTCTATAAGTTGATGCTTATCAAGCCTCACAACCGATGCGTTCCTCCGGCTCCTGTTGTGCAAAGGAAATGTGTGTAACATGGACAATTTGGCTACTGTGTATGCCTGCATACATCTAATGTGTGCATTAATTACCACTGCAACCAAGGTTCATTCATACGATAACACCTGTCGAATTTTCCTGTTCGACCGACTGGCAAAAGGATGAGAGCGAGAGCATCAGACGCACACGCAGACACTCCTGCACAGGACGTAATAAATGGAAAGTTCAGACTTTAACTGACAGTGAATAATGTAGGAATTAAAAAACGATCATTTCTTCGTCTACCGGGCTCATGGGTTGTAATGGAGAGCGTGTTCAAACTGGAACGATGATGATGTGGAGTTGTTCTGTGGAATGTAAAACGGCTGAGTATGATGATGAACCATATGAGACTCTCAAATGCTCATCCTTCTACTTGTTGTTGTTTTGCTCAGTAGATTACAGGCAGTTGGTTTCAAATTACTTTCTCAGCAGCTAAGGGACGACGATGATGGCTCTCAGAGTCGTTCTCCCTCTCTCACTCCACCATCCGAGTTCGGAAGAAAAACAAGCAAAGAGTGTATAATTATTTGTTGTGCGAAATTTCCTCCTCAAATCTGAGGAGGTCCCGTTATGCACCCTCCTTGGACGCAGTGGAGAAGACAAGGGTTGATTCTCATCGCGCCGTATCGTCTGTCCTCATGCTGGAAGGTCCATTCGTGAACCGTTTGTCCTCTGGTACGAAATTACGATACGTTTCGTGTGGGATTCATACCGCAAGCTATGCGAAGTGTCGTAATGTATGTGTGAGAGTGTGTGCCTGCTTGTGTGTGTA
>JAQIWI010001934.1:0-14106 GCA_034698825.1 Deuterosminthurus bicinctus
AAAACAAAATATGTAAAATAGTGGCGGGAATTAATTAAAAAATGAAGGGAATAACTAGTGCTGGCAAGTCGGATATTGTAAGCATATGAAAATTCTATTAAAAACGCGGCTAATTTAGGTACGGGAGAGATGATATAGGGAGAGAGTGCGGGGATGATGATGATGATGATATGTATGCAGGCTTTGCATTGTGGAGGATGAGAAAAAGAGCTATTTAGATTGTTTATGTGAGGGGTAGATTGGTGGAGAAAAGGAAAGGTCTTCCGCAACGGAAGAGCGTGTATGGAGTAGCAAGAAAGAAAGAAAGGGAGCAGGGGTGACACGGTGAAGAGGGTAACAGTAGTAGGATGAGCCTAGAAATTGTATTTGATGTGCAGTCTGGAATAATAGAATGAGTTGGAGGATGAAGACGGCAAAGACGAATCTGGTGGCTTGGTTTATTGTATTGCTTTTGTGTGTGTTTCTATGCTGTGTGTGTGTGTGTTTCTAGACACACATTCGTATACAATGAGCATTCGTGGAGAATATTTGGAAGAACATGATGTTGTATGGCTGTAGCCCGCCAGTTAGTAGTCCAAGTAGTAGTAGTAGTAGTGTCGGAGTAAACTACTTTAGCAACAGTTGCGCCTTTACTTCAGACCGTTTTTCCTAACCTCCGAGTAATATATAAGGCCCATAATCTGTAATCAAATTTAACAATTGTCTTTGTAGCAATGCTGCTTTATGACTCGGAAAAAGAAGAGATACAGTTTATTTTGCAAGAGTTACACTCGGAGGAGAAGGCGATATTTTAAAAAGAATGTACAACTTGGGGAAGAAAGGACAGAGGGAGAGAGAGAGAGAGCTTAGGGATATTCTAGTCGTTACGTATACATGTGGCTTTGTTGGGGTATATACGTATACATGGAAACTGAAGAGACAGAGACAGAGAGATTCACATACAGAAAATCTTCAAGCTACTAACATGGGTGTCAGGGTGAAGGCAGAAAACACGCGCCAGGATGCGGAACAAGACACTTTATGTGGCACAGAAGCCACGAAATGCATATTGTACCTCCAGTCGCATTCAACCAAATGCTTCTGGTATATATACAAAGACAGAAAAAGAAAATTTTCCGCAGTGAAAAACTGTATGTAGTATGAGGTCCTGTTGTCTGCCTGCTTGGCTATGTATGCATGCATGCATTAGAGACGGTTATGTTAACGTTTGTCGTCCCGCACCCCGGATAGGAAATATAATATGGAGTAAGCGAGAAAACTTTGATCGACTTTCGGGTAATAGCGGATGTTTCAACGGATTTGAAAAAAGGAACTCAGACAGAATTCTTGATATCTGCCATGCGGACAAACTTTGCATTTCATTCCTCTTTCCATCGTCTTCTGCTCTCTCTCTCTCTCTCTCTCGCTCTGACTCTGCCCGTCTCTTCCTCAAAGCATTAAATTGGATGTACATATATGCACAAGAAGCCGAAAGGAAATCTATACATACACTTTTCAATAGTTCTCTTCTTTTCTCTAACTCACTCGCTCTCTCCCTTACTCCTCCATCCAGTACTCAACTTATGGACTAAACTCTCTCTCTCTCTCTCTTTGCTACTCACCATAAGAGCCGGAACAATATTTCTCCATAAACCACTTACCATCTGAATAAATAAGTGAGCAGGAGAGGAGTCGACAAGGATGAGAGCACATTAAAGAGGAGTGTTAAAAAGGGAAGTAGCCGGGACTTGAGAGGAGAGCAAGTGGTTATATTATGATTTTAAATAAGATGCCGGAAATCCCGATAAATCCTCAGGTGGGCAGTAGGAGGAAGCTCTTACACAGTCCGAAAGTGAAAATGTAGAAAAACTCTTTGGATTTTCCCCTTCCGCACCCATCCATAGCCACCTCTGACATGAACACCGCCGGTGCTGAGGTGCTCGGGGCAGATGTGAGTGACAAAGGGGAGCAGAGAAAGACAGTGAGGACCTCTTCCCATCGCGATTTCCCTTCTAACCATTCCTCAGCAGCTCAAAACTCAAAAGACTGGCATAAATTGGCAAAGAAACGAGACAGAAGAATCCTCAAAGCTGCTCAGATTTAAAAAGCTTTGCTTTTTTTGGGATCACTTCAAATAGCCCTGTGCTCTCTCCTTGTGTATAGGACGGAGACAGTGGCGTGAGAGCTGAGAAGGAGCCTTATATACAACGGCTTTCTCTGTATAAATGGCATATAAAGAGGGTTATTTTTTAGATGATTCAGCTTTCAAAAGTTTTTGTGGGAGCTCAACTTATTTCAATGAGTCTATCCTCTCTCTCTCTCTCTCTCTCTCTCTCTCTCTCTCTGGCTCTGGCTCTCTCTCTCTGTCAATGCTTGCTACACACTACAACGTGGATACTCCTCGCAGATGACGACAATAATGATGATACAGCGTCAGTGGTGCAGAAATTCACGGGTCGAATATCTTATGAAGTTGATCATGATATCCTCTGTCCCACTGCTGCCACTAACACCAGCTAAATTGCCATAACTCTTCGTGTATCCCATGTATAGCCCCTCGTAAATGCATTTGTATCCACTCTCAACTCACATACCGGGCTCAAGTTATGAGCGACGAGGTCCATCATATCTCAACCACCCTCATGGCCATCAGCAACCGCAGATGCTCCACTTATTTATTTTCTTCATACCTACTTCCGCTCGGCTGTCTCACATTTGCCCTTCATTCTTTTTGCTTTTTCATACATATCCCCACTAACCTTACGGGTCATCTCGACCCCACTTAAGCACGAACGAGTAGTCCTATCCGTGTTGTCTTTATTTTCGAGTTCCGCTGTGAGAACTCTTTGTCGTTCGTTATGTATCTAAATTGAAATTGGAATGCTTGTGGGGGCTTGGTGAGAAGAAGTGAAAGGAGCCCACATTCTCATTTTCACTCATGAGTGAGCCTATATAACGTACAACATGCAGTAGAGTGGTGTTTGTAGGAATAACAAGAGTAAGCGGGAAGGGAAAACTCTGACATCACCTGTATAACTCGATCCTTGTGTGTGTAGCTGCGTAACTGGAAACAAGGGCTGCTGCTGCTACTACTACTACAATTTTGGGATACCAAAGCCGGCTCAACATGCTCATCGACTAAATATACAAAAATGGGAAGGAGGAACATTACCATAAATCAAGCACTACTCTGTGCCTGACACCAAGTTTTGTAAAAGGCGAGGCATGGCGAATGGGTTTTGGAAATTACTTAAACTCGTAACGACAACTGTCGCAAAATTTATTAGCTCATAAGATTCTCAGTTCGACGCCCATTTGAGACCAAGCGATAGAACAAGACCGACAATCTTTATACAATACCAAAATGAGCCCAAGGCACTACACATCCTTCCTACGGGTCCTTCCAAGCTTCCTACACCGATCCATGTTTCCCTCCTTGGCTTTCTTTGCCCTCATTCATATGTATACACAGGTTATGATGCTGAATTGTTTCTGTGTGCTTGCATACGGAATAGAAGAATTCAGTGCCTCACCCTTTCTATACTGTCATCATCATCATATCATCTCTCCCTCGCCACTTTCCATCGATACATATACATCATTTTTTCTATCTGGAACAATACCTGCGCGCATCCCATTACCACAATCCTTCTCAATTGCCATTTCTGCCAATAATCTTCCCTCTGCCACCATCACTATACGCTTTCCACACACTATTTAAAGTTTGAATATCACTTGAAAATTCCTACCGCTTTCGTGCGTCTATACGGGTAGCTTTGTCAGCGGAAAAATAAAACTTTCTTATGCGCCAAAGCAATTTATCCAGCTCAGAATTTGATGATTATTATTGTACAGTCAGGTCATATATGGGATTCTCATCCATGGAAACGTCCACAGGAACAAACAGATAATTCCCCTAGCTCCCATTACACATAACCCTGCCGCAAATATCCATATACCAAATTGTCTCCTTACCCTTTTAAGTGTTTACATATGACAGAGGGATATCTTCTACACTTGTTTCAATCTGAGCAATGGACACAATATGGAGGCAATAGTGTGTGCCTGTGTCTGTTTCAATGCTACAGGAACAACAAGTCCAGTTGGTATCTTGTGCACACACATATACGTACTCTGGTAAGAATCTCCGGTGTCCTTCTCGTCGGAAGCGGAAATGCTAAGAGCTACTCGCATAGACCAGTATAAGCATCCCCCTGCAGTAAAGCTACAACGCAACACACACACAGTTTGCCATGTATTTTCCGGTGTCTGGTTTCGTTGAAGGCAGAAGGAATGAAGGAAAGGAGAGAGATTTTCTTGAATCGTTTGTCTCTATTTCTCACTTGTTCCCTAAATAGAGTGAATACTTGTGACTTTGTGGTCTTAAACCACACACAACAGTCATAAATGCTGTCCACCAGTCATTTTCAACTCACTCACTGCAGCATACACTAAGGAAATACAACATCCCCGGCAGGTTCCACGCTCTCATTATTTCTCACGACCTCGTCTTTCAAGGAATCTTATTCTACCATCCGGCTAGACAACATAGGCACAATCTGGACTCACATGGTCACTACCTCTTCCGCTCTAACGATCAAATAGTGCCCTCAACACGAAACCTATGTTATTTATATTGCCCCTCAACTATCTCCAGGTCCAGAACTATTCATCCATTGAGACTGTAGGAAAGATTGTCCACAAGATCACAATTAATTCACCACGGTAGTGTACACTACACCAATGAAATTCCACGACAATTACCAAGTCATTATTATTAATGTCTGTAAAATTGATGTGCAAATATGTCTCAAACATGTTTTACTGCAAACTCATTCAATCCGTGTATTATTAAAGACAGAGATAGAAGAAACCTTATATTGCTTTTATAACTTGGAACAGCTCAAATTCAGAAAATAATAAACTGTATACAATGGCTTAGCTGAATGTATTGCGTGAAAAAAAAACTTGTGTACAAATTGAAGCATGTCATAAATGTATAGACACATGATACTGCAACGTAACGTCCAGGCATGCAAGTAATAAATGCAATCATGTGAAGAAAATATGGTTGCATTGAAGGAGTCAAAAGATGGTAAATTGTAGCACATGTAAGCGTTGTTTTGGTGTTATATCCTGTAGTGTGCAATATGAAGTAAAGTACCAGTCGCAGCAGTAGCACATGGTCCAAGTGGGGTGACCTTTTGAATAATTCAAGCACACAAGCTGGAGTCACATGGTGCTTTATCAGCTCGTAGAGTAGTCAATGATGTAGTACATTGCAACTGCATATATCTCCTCCGTATAGCGGACTGGAAATCTCTCGGAGATTTAACTTCTTGCAACAGTGAGTTCCACTTGAGCTACTTCCAGCAAGGACCAGATCATTGTTTTATTATATAATTAAATGCGGATGATGATGGTAAGTTTATTGAGCCAACCACTAATTCCGTACCTCTAACTCTGCCTGAATAGCTGGAACATATAGTGGAAGTGTGCCTTTAACACTCGTACCACATAAGATATCCTCGTCTGCTCTATAATTATTGCAATATAAACCTTTCACGCCCCACCTCACCATCATCATCTGCTCTCTGTGGCAAGTGTATTTCCTTCTTAGTTCAAGTTCGTTAAAGAAATAAATTTTTACCTCATCTATTTCATCCAACCCATTACGAGCTTCTGTTTACCTTCCAAGACCCTCCTTCAGTTTTGATGCAGCTACAGGGATAATTTAGGAAATTTACAGTAAAATATATAGATCCACAATATTTCCTGATTTCTTGCGTCGGGAGAGATGAGTAGCATGAGTAGACGTAGGCGAAGAGCAGATTTAATTTAAATCCTTGCTGCTGCTGCTGCCGTGATTCAAAAAGAGGGTTATTGTTATTACGCCTGATTGCAAGAATGAACGAGGAGGGTCCCTTACGCTTTTAACTTTCAACGCCAAATGCACCCGGTCATTTGTATTTAGAACGAGACGTTAGCTTGCTTGTTTAATTTTCTTCAGGCAACAAACACAGTTAACCCTCCAATTACATGATGATCATTCACATTTACTTTCATCACAAAACATCCCATCATGATAAACGCACGTATTACCATAAGAAAGGAAGTGTTGGTGTAGGAAGCTACGCTGAATAAATTTTACTCCTGCTGGGCCACTCTTGTAATGTTTGAAATAGTCCAGAAAATGCGGGATCTCGTCTAATTGTATTTACAACACAGCTCATTCCAAATAAGCACAAACCAGCATCACAACCCTTTCCCACAAGGCTCCTTGTGCCAGCCAAAGAGGAGTATAGGATAACCGGTCTGCGTGAATGAATGAATGAAAGACTTGTAGTAAGTGGGATGTTGGGAAAGAGGGATGCTTATGTTTCTTACGCTCTCGTGTGTACATGTATGTTATAACACGCAAAGGCTGAACAGGAAATGATGGTACAATGACTACACTCCACTGAACACACACTAGTCTGAGAAAATCTCTTCATTCATGGCTACGACAACCACGAATGTTTCTTTCATTACCACGCAAATGATTGTTTTGCACATACTGCAACCTCCTGTAATCGTTTCCTTCCTCGTTTTCCACTCAATTGCCGCCCTACCACATCAAGATCTTCTACTATCGCACGTTGATATCAACCACTTGACTAGATAAATATACAAACTGGATCATTTTCAGATTTGCAAGAGGAAAACCACATTTTTGACGTTTTTTTTTCAGACTGCCTGCTCCATCAGTCATATCTGATTATGAATGAATGGATAGGTGAACAGGTTGAATACAGAAGTAATCAGTAAATTCATCTGATGGGAAACCAAAGTCGGATGTGAGTGCACGGTGCATGCATACCATCTGATGGTCATTGCCAGCGGGCCCTCCATTAATGCCATGAAAATTCTAATAGGTTTCTTCAGCTATTTGCCATCGTTATATGAGACCTGCGAGACAGTATTAAAATGGTTCGAGGGCACACTCAGTAAACAATGAATGGTTGTTGTATGACTGATCACTATCTCGAACTAGCTTTGTCATCAACATTTGCAAAAGGATAACACGGTGTGAAACACTCCGAGTCCGTTTACAGACAAACGTGAGGATTACACGATAGACAAAGAGTAGCCATTACCATAAAAGCCATAAATGTACTTACAAGATGCACACCAAGGGATCTTCTTATTTTGTGGTTTTTCTTCCGCTGAATGTCTTGATCATTTGCATTTGTAGCATGTGTCATTTGCCTTTAACAGCTCTTTTGTCATTTCCCATAAGTGTCAATGCTATCAATAAAATTCGCACGGATAACAATCAAAGTACATACACTTTGTTGAAAACTTGAGGTTGACCACAAAAGAAATAAGTACGTCATAAGAAACAGCAAGGATAGTAGTGAGCGGTTGACAAAAGCATTTCTTTGCGCCTTGCGCTACTGACTAAATAGCGACTGTGATTGTGAGAGAAATAAGCTCTCACAGTGAAGTTGAGAGCATCGTCAAAGTGCACGAGCATTATTATTATCTCGTTAGATTCGTGTTGATCCGGCGGGCAAAAGAATCATTGAGAGAAAATTGACGGGAAAAAGAGGAGGAAGGGAGACAGGAGTTGGGTAATGTGCTCCAGATAGGGAGTGGCAGAGAGGAAAATTCCACTCGAATTAGTTGCTACAGCATCCCAAATTACTCGCGAAGAAATCAAGATTGGCAAAAGACTTTTCCGTGCACACACATTACACAAACGCACCCTCATACGTATGTATCCAGTCACTTACACTTGAGTAAGAAACACACACGTACACGGGCCTTTAGAAGAAGTAAATCCGATGACGATTTTCTTAACTCACACACGCACCAAATATGAGCAGAATCCATCTAATGATATGTAAAGGCAATATTGTTAGCGCCTAAACGAGCTCTCTCCAGTCAGATAAGCTTTGCTCTAATATTTTCCACTAACTTGTAACTCTCACATGCCTCCTTGCAACTGCCAGCACAACTCGTCCATGTCTCACACCACATACTCCTACTTTCTGCATCACTCCGTATTCTCTCTCCAAGAAAGAAAATCAAGCTAAAGGTGGCAAGTATACAAACATCCCACCATGCTAAATCTTCCAAGGCTTCGCACTTAACGCACACACACATGCATCATACATCAACAACAAGACGGATACATAAACACACACACACATAAACGGACCATGGCTGGATTCGGAAATTCGGTTGTGTGTATTACAAGCAGGGAGTGAGAAGAAATACACTCTAAATCCATGAGCCGCTGTGTGATGTTTGTGTGTGTGTGTGTGTATGTGCGTGCCTTCCCTGCTTCCTTCTATGTGATGTGAAAGGGGCACCCGAAATAACTTGACTACAGCAAATGAATAATGTCACACCTGCACCGGCACATAAGGAAGAAGTGCAACAAACATCTACACAGCTACAGATCCACTAACACTCGGTATAATTAGAATGTTTCGCTACCACTCTAAATTTAGAATTGTTTATGGGCAAACAAACAACGCTTTCATCTCTGTATGCACACTGAGGAGAGATAGGGGAACCTCAATAAAACGGGATGCCAATGTGTAAAGTGCACACAGAGAAAAATCTTCATTCCTGCTCTCCTTGTAATGCTCCTGGAAACGCATAGATCAGTAAGATATGTGAGTGTGTGTGTGTGTTTCAATTTACGTGAATAAGCTGTCTGTCAACTAAGGGCATTCATTGGGAGCGGAAGTGTACAGAGGGCTGACTAGACTCGGTGAGCATTTATGAAACCGGCTCGGACGACAACAACAGCCTCACATACAAAACTATCTATAATGATCCAGACGCGGCGTGTGAGCATTAATTTTTTTACCACGCTCATCACGATGGTGGTGATGAATTGGAAAGGTGAGGCAAGACAAGTGTGTCACCTGAATCAAATTACGGGTTAAACTGGCAAACGAACCTCATATGTTGACATGCCTGGCTGTCTACACATGTGAATGAGGGAACGTCTTTCCAACTCTTCATGTGGGAATGTGCCAGCTCCGTCTATAAATGTGTAGGTCATGTGAGCAAGAGTGGAAGATGCTGCTATTGATACCTATTAGGGATAAAATATCAGAGCGTGATCAAATTTGGACGATTTTTCAGAGTGGTACTGTCTGTGTGGCGTGGGGTTTACAGAGTTTTCGAGGACGAGATGGAATGATAAATGGGTTAGTACCAATGTGATGCCCGCAGTGGGACCTGGATGTATAGTATATATTAGCATAAGCATGGTTAGGAAAGGCACGGGAAATGTTCCCTTTGCTTTAAAGGTTGCTTTCCGTCGGATCCGGGTCAGATAATGTAATGTGGGCAAGGGAAAGGAGAAGCTACCCGGAAATGTACAGAAAGGAGTATCGAGCGGGCCCATACACACACAACACCTTTTGATAAAGTTGTGCAACATTTCATTGATGACTGAGAGAGAGAGAGCGGATCATCACGAGTCTTCTGAAAAGCTGCTAATAGCTTGTACTCTCTATCTGTGTGCAGACACAACGACGACGGTGGCGTAGCATAATAATACGAGTCAAGCCAAGTCAGTCAGTCATTACGTCGCTCTTTAATGCCTCTGTATGTTAAGGGTCAGCATGACATATCCAGTAAATGTCAAACAGATATGTTGTAAACAATGCAGCATGGGATCAATACAGCCCGCACACATACGTATGTATATGTATCCCGAGCTATTCTTCCTACAAAATCCGACGCCCTATCACATGCTCAATGACGACAGACGCAGCAGCAGGAGAAGAGGCGGAAACCAATCTGACATTCAGCAGATGCTAAGAAAGCAAAGCGAAACATGTAACGGAGAATTAGCATTGCTACTGAGCTTGGAAATAGTCTGCAGAGTCTGCCGATTTGACTCTTGGCTTCAATGTCGCGCCAAAGGCAAGATAGATTCAAGTTTAAGCGAAACTGGAAGAATGACGGTACATAATATCTGCATACGGTACGTAGTACATATCGACAGAGACAAATAATATGAAGAGGGCCACCTGAGATAGTCGGCAACGACCCGTCAAATGTTTATAGAGAGACAGGGTAGAAGAAGAAGACGAACAGGAAAATAGAGAAGCGATGAGAAGGGAGACAAGGGAGTCGCCACATCCTCCATTGACTTTTCTCCTCTATCTATGCCTTCTGCCTCTTTCTACTACACACAACAAAAGAGAAAAGGCAACTACTATTCCCAAGAAAAGACAGAGATGGTCGAGTTCAATTTGACACGATCTATGTCTACTGCTGTTTCAGCATCGCTATCACCGAAAAGTCCTGTCACACAAGATAGAGAGAGTAAAAGCATGAATCTGCAACTCTCTCTCTCTCACTCTCTGTACCTTCTTTTCCTCCCTCTCGCATATTTATTGCATCAGTAAAAAATGCATCAAATACAGAACAAAATGCATGGGTCCTATCACTGAAATTGACACAACTTTTCAAATGAGTCTCCCACTACGTCTTGCTGTCTATCTGCCTCTCCTTCCAAACAAAAAGAGTAAGACGCTGATTCTGCAGGTCAACTTTACTATTGGCGGCATACCTCGTGTATATACACTGCCTCTACCCTTTTTATTTCCTCACAACACACACACATACAGACACGGTACCATATAAGAAATAATATGAAAAGGATAAACTAGATGCACCAATGCAGAAGATGCATACCAAGTGGTAGTGGTAAATCAGTGATATGACTAGCAAACTATCGTCTCTCTTCTCGTTCTTGTCTAATGCTATATTCTGCTTAGAACATTGGCAGTTAAAATACTCATTTTTCAGACCTTATACACATTGATATCGATCTCCCTAGCTTGTCTTCTTCTTCTCTTGAGAGTTTCTATCAGGCTTATTTATGCAGCCAAAAGAGGACATTATCCCATGAAAAATAGTAGTCAACAGGAGGAGATGAATAATCGTCTGTATACCATTTCATATGAAGACAAATGAAGCGGGCGGGATAGCTGTGTGGCGAAGCACTTGTGAATTCACTCCTTTCCACTACACCGCCGCTATGCTTACCCTTTAGCATCATGTACACATTTTGATGCCCTGAGCATACAAACACACACACACACACGCATAAAGTAGCATCATGACGACCGGCCATTTTCCTTCAATGTTGCACTCTCTCATGCAGACATAATTTAGCTATTTTACCACCTATTCACCTCCGTCATTTCATCTTCCTTTCCTCTCATCTTTACCCAGCTGGAAATACTTGAGAGAGCCATTTTCAAGACCCTTCTTTCCCGCTTTGCTACCTGTTTATACTAATGACAGGGAAATAACGATACTTTCACTCCATAGCTTCCTTCCGTCCTCATGCAAACGCAATTCCCTCACGCACTTGACAATGGGGTAGTTTAACCTTGAAACAACACCTACTTAAAGGGCTAATCATGATAGATATGGAGCATTTGCATTCTGCATGCTCTTCTTAATAGTCATTCCGTTACTTTCTCTCTCTCTCTCTCTCTCTGTGCTGGTCAAAACTACTTACGCTTAATGCATTCCATTACAGAGAAGTCAACGGTGCATGTGTGCATGTGTGTGAATGTGTAATATGTGTAGGAGATAACAAAGTGAACAGTCTATCCCATCGAGCTGATTAATAGCCCTTTTAATATCATATCGTTATGGGCATGGTCATCGTAGGTGTGGTCCGTCCGCCTTACAATCGCATTAGTTCTTATAGTAGAAAAAATAGCATACAACAGAGAATATTATGGGAAGGGAGGTAGAAAAAAATTTGCTGTAATAACTAAAATGCAAAATGATAATAATGTGTCTGCTGTCTGATGTTGTATTACATGTGTAAGGCAACATCCCTTTATGCTTGTTAGCTTTCTCGTAAGCAATAATTTGGAACACACCGGAAGTTACACATTGAATTTATGCTCTGTTGTCTATTCGCATGATAATGTTTAGACATGAGAGAGTATATATGTGCAGGACAGCACAGACACAGACCAGCATAGAAATCATCATTCAATTATTATTACTAAGCAGTCATCACGTCTGTGTCTATATATATTTTGTTGCATCGTGCATAACAGCTCTCTGCTAAATCACACTCTTAGTCGCTGTGGGATTTGCTCTGTCTGCTTTCATCACCTCACAACTATGTATGACGACATAGGGCTAGGAAAGCATGGAGGGAAGCATGCATGCATTCATCACAGACATTTTTTACCGTCCCTCCTCTTCTTTACTCACTCCACTGGTAGTGAACGCGCAGGCAAATCAATAAAATCAGGAGAAAGAGATAAAAACCCAATAAAATTAATGCATAATAAATATGTTAAATGTGTGTCATGTTCACACGCTGAGCAACAGAGCTCTTTTGTTTCACATTATAGCTAGCCGTGGGAAGACACGCTCTCGCACAGCATACCACCTCGTCCGACCTCGGCAGCTTACATTGAAACAATAACATTATGACACTTGAGCACAAACACAATAAAAACAGGTGAGATAGAGACAAATAACAATGATGTGTGTGCGAAATATTAATGTGAGCACCAGAAGACATTGACATAGCAAACTAAAAGCTTTGATCAGAGTGTGGTGTACACGTACAAGTATCATCAATGAGGTGTTCAGGTTATTCGAGTTGTATATAGAGCTCAGT
Source organism: Deuterosminthurus bicinctus (assembly GCA_034698825.1). NCBI lineage: Eukaryota > Metazoa > Arthropoda > Collembola > Symphypleona > Bourletiellidae > Deuterosminthurus > Deuterosminthurus bicinctus. The sequence goes on from JAQIWI010001934.1 coordinate 12,656, forward strand.
CGTCGCAGCAGACGTAGGTGGCCACATCATGATCAATTACTTGATACCATAGTAATCATGTTTTCATTGCTTCTGCTTCGGGAATTAAAGTGTAAAGGAGAGTGGAATAGAAGCGTAAGCTGACACTCCTTTTTTGCCACCATTTATAGTCCTATGCTTGGACTGACAGGCAAATGTCATGCATGAGCATTGACGGATGATATGAGGAAGAGTCGGACAGTAGTCAAGAAATACAAAAATAAAAAGAAGAGGTTAAACTGAAGGAAGGAGCAGATAGGGGGAGTAGACCATGACGCAAAGAGAGCGGAGATTATCAAGTGAAACTACCAAGAAATCATCATCACCACCTTGGAGTAATATCCTTACACATGTGTAAGTATAAATAAGTTCGTATTATTTTCATCGGAAGCGTGAATAATGAATGCATATACGACCTATTAAAAACAGAAATATATTGTGAACTGTGTGGGAAAGCCATGGTATAGGAGCGGAACTGCCATGGGATCACACAGTCTACATATATATTCTCTGCTCTGTCAAGCACAGACGCATATGGAAGTAACACACATCACATCATAGTATCGACAACAATTTATTGTTTTTACTTGTCAGATTAACCGTCTGCTTAGAGACATACAACAGTTTGTGGTCACTTTATGTGTTCTGATGCTTATCGGCCTGTGATGATGATGTGGCTTTAAACAAGAGCTAAACACGGTGTTCCTATTTTAATGTGCATATATGCACAAATGTGTGAATTTTTCGGCTTGAGAACTTTGCGCAGTTTCACTCCAAACTTTGGTGACTGAGGAATGGAAGTGAGGAAATCTGTTAGATGTGCTGCACGGTGATGTGATGATGATGGTGATTATTATTATTAAAACTCCCTGTATATCCTATCCACATCATAGGTTATACGAGTCAGTTGGCACGGTGGTAGCAGAACATATGATGAGATTAATAACAAGTTTTGGGGGGTCTTTGCGAGATTTGCATGCCAGGTGACGCATGAGACGAGCAATATATAGGAGCGTGAAAAGCTTTTCCCTCACTATGACGGGCGCCGCACACACCGGAGCTCGTGCGTATGACTTTTAACAAATTCTCATCCTCTTAATGAGCTTACTACACACGCACACTACACACATACTCGCAACCCATTTTAATTTACGCATTCAGGCAACATAACAACACCCAAAATCCTCACCGTGTGACTCTTCTTCCTCCTCCTCCTCCTTCTACTCCATCATACATACAAACACAACAAACTCATCCATTCATACAGGCTGGCGTAATTCGTATCATCTCTCCCCGTCACCATACAACACAAAAGAAGTTTCTAAATTTAAGCATCATCGCCATTTATCAGACGCATCTCAACAGCCCGCTGGCATATGTGTATTCATTACTAGTCTGGAAATAGTCTCGTTAGCAATAATAATAATTCTGTA
>JAQIWI010001935.1:0-14101 GCA_034698825.1 Deuterosminthurus bicinctus
TTCAGCATTACAATCTCCTGCTCACGCAGTCAAGAAGTACCTTTTCAAGATCGCCCATTTCGATCACAGTTGACCAAGTGTATAGTTTGCAAACGGAGTGTAGACCACACGCGGGATTTGTGCGTTCTCATACCGATTATTTGTGCCACGATGACAACAATTATAGCAGATACAGTAAAAAATAAACGGACACATAAGACGGAGTGTGATGGAGACATGACCATGCATTTTAAAATACTGTCCCCAAACCCACCGGTAGCTTTCTTATGACTAACCAAAATCAAAGTGATGTAAGTATATGTAAAAACTCGTTGCCCCATAAAATGTTTTATACATATATAATATATATATATATCATCCAGTAGAAATAATAACAATGTAAACAACAACGATTAAAATGTACGCTGCAGACTCATTACGGCACAAGAAAGACAAAAAAAATAAACCAAAAAAAAATTTGCTTTTCAGTTAGTTACAACAAGGCTCAAGAGAGAATATTTACAGAGGGGTTGTCTGGGTTTTCGGATAGTTCTCAGTCACAGGGGAACGTCTCAGCGTCACGTAGCCGTTCACACCAGAAGTTGTGCCAGGGACGGTGGGATGAGCGCCACTGGCATTTGTCAACGGAGTAGTCCCAGCACCAGCTGCAGGAGCAATATTGGTCTCTCCATTCGGAGTCCCTCCATTACCAATCAGCTTGTTACTATTACTACTGTCGTTGGAATAAGATATACTAAGTCCTTTGAGGCTGTCTGAGGGATTCACAGTACCGCCAGTACTACTGCTATGATTACTTTGGCTAGGATTATTTGAGGTGGTGCTCGCTGACGGAGGTGGTACTACAATATCTATAGTATTATCCGGCTGTATCAAGGAACTCGGTGAGGGGAATTTGGTGCGAAACGGTGGACTACTCCGACTATCCCCAATCAGAGTGGTAGGACGACCTGTGACGTTTCGATGCATAAGCCCGTTACTACTTAAGCTATTATTATAGTTATCATTATTACTATTACCAAATTGAATGCTAACAAAGTTAGGATTTGACATGCGGTTTGCCTGTAAGGAACTTTGCATCCGGTTATTGTTCAAATTTGTTGCTGTTGTGGCTGCTGCTGGGGTATTTGTTGTTGCCGTCATATTATTATTACTAGCTGCGATGGTATTTCGTGAGGTATTGGGATAGCCTGTAATGTAGGAGACACGACTACCAACTCCACCATTACAATCGGCGTTTTGAGGAAGAAGAATCCCATTCTCGTTGTCACAGTCATAGGAGATGTGGAAGTTGGCCTGGTCATGATCTTCATCTTCATCATCCCAGTCTTCCTCCAACGCGTAAGTCGCAGGCATTGGCCTCTTCCCTGTGATCACTGTTTCTGCGCGTAATCGTACCATGACTCTGTAATCCAGACCCTTGGGACTGTGATAAAAGGATACTTCCCTGAACTTCTCACTCATTGAAGGAGTTAACCTGCAAGCACCGTACAAAAGGATTCGATGAGTCCACAAAAAAAACTCACATCATAGCAACTGGACTACTGCTGCACTTACCAGTCTAGGATATCCGCAAATGTTGGCCTATCTGGAGATAAATAAGCCCAACATCTGTACATAATATCGTACAGTTGGGGTGGACAACCTTCGGGCTTCTCCATAATACCACCACCACCAACGAAATTCAAAACTTGTTCATTCCCGAGCCCCTGAAAAATTAACAAAAATTATATCGTTAGATACATACCTATTTTGGTGAAAACTGACCGCATATACTCGGCACAATACCTGGTAAGGCTGGGCTCCCAACGTGGCCATTTCCCATAATACAATTCCATAACTCCATATGTCGGTTTTACTGGAGTAAAACCCATCCTGCAATGACTCTGGAGCCATCCACCTAATCGGGAGAAATCCTCTGCTTTCTGCAAACACAAGAAACGACATTTTAGCTCATGATTGCCAGCTGCTACCAATTTCTATTATCACTTTTTTTTTATTATTGAGAAAACTCACCTTTGCGATAGTATTCAGTGTCAACAATATCTCTGGTCATGCCGAAATCTCCTATTCTAACAGTCTTATCTTCGGACACCATACAATTACGAGCTGCTAAATCTCTATGTACATAATTACGGTTGTCTAAATATGCCATTCCATCCGCAATTTCTACCGCCATTCTTAAAATTTCCTATGTAATCATTAAAAAAATAAATCCATATTAGTCCCACTTTTGACCTTATGATTGTACTCCAACTATACTTGGATGTGGTCAAAGCTTACCTTCAGAGTTGGTGCAGGCTCTCCCTGACTAAACTCTGAACCCTCCCGTCGGGACCGTAAATACTTCTTCAGGTCCCCAAGCATCATGAGCTCCATGACAACATAGGTTGGTAGGGTTTTGGAAACGATTCCAATGAGTTTCACCACATGGTGACCTTCGATTTGTGTCATGAGAAGTGCTTCCTTCAAGAAATAGGCTCGATCCTGACTGGTAGCGTCTGAGGTCAGGGTCTTGATGGCACACTTGCATTTCGAGATTCCAGGAACGAAGTCTTTTACCATACCTTGGTAAACCATTCCAAACGAACCCTGACCAATCTCTCTCTCCAAGACCACACTTTCTCTTGGTATTTCCCAATGATCAGGAATATTCACTATAAAAATTACAAATAACATAAATATTAAAACCAGTCCAACATTCCATTCATACTTTTACTTTCAAACCAATGGTCTTACCAATGGCCATATATTCAGGATTGGCCGAGGTAACTGGAGCTCCGGGAATCACTTTCTGTGTACGGATGTAATAAAAGCCCAGCAACATAGCCAAGAATATCAGAAGAAGAATGGGAAGCAGTATGGCTAAAACAATGAGCCATGTCGATGTGACAGAATCGTCATCTTCAATGATAAAGAACTTCTCAATTGTATAATTGGACTCGGCTGCCAGGGACACAGTGCGGATGGATAGGCTGTAGTTCCCCGCTGGCAATTTCTCCGGTAATGTATAATTTCTGCCATTCTCTTGGAATTTCTTGCGAGTGATACAACTCCTTAGTGGAGAGTCCTATAAATTAAGAAACAAGCACGTAGCTCTCGTTACTCCAAGTGAATCTAGGCACGTGGCATCAAAACAAAGACTCGACTCATCACAAGTGAGCACTCACATTGGCTTTCCCAATCCGCCTGACTTGGATTTGGTAGGCGAGAACGACGCCATTTGGATGCGGAGGCTCTTCCCAGCGTACACGCACCGCACTTCCACTCACATTAGCGACAACAGATCCTGGGTTGATTTCATCCGCAGCGGCTACACAAAGATACAAATCAACAAATTAAATTCCGAACAACAATCTCCAACTAATACAAATACAACGCTTCATACAAATAATAAACTTACGCAAAGGCTTCGTTTGAACAAAGTCAGAGACCATTTCGGAGCAAATTCGTGTGTCATTCTCAATTTCCAGAGATTTCTTCCTACATGCGACTACGCCGATTCGATAGCGAGTGAAGTGAGTCAGGTTTCTCAAGACAACTTCATAACGCTTATGTGGAGACGTATCATTGGCAATTGCAGGTACTATTTGAGTAACGTTGAAGTCAGATCCCGCTACAATATAACAAGCGACACCATAGTCAGTCAAAAGAAAAACAGTTGATTTACGTCGAGTAACCCAGGCCAGCTCAACCATAGCCTTGACAAAGAGAAAACTTACGTCGTCTTCCATTCGGTTCATCTCTTGCACGGGATTCTCCCGGAAATAAAATGATTTCCTGTGAGTTTTCATCCACTCCTCGCCGCCGCCTCCTCCTCTTCTGCCCGAAAATATGCTCACTATCCCCAATGTAGGCGATCGGATCCGGACTGGAAATCAAATTTCATGCCGTTCAGTCAGTTACGCTCATACACACTCCAAAAGCAAGGGAAAACTTGAACATGAATGAACACTAAGCTCACTTTGGAATGAAAACTTTGTTCAGTATCGCACTCTCAATATCAGTTTCCAACTGAACGTCTCTAGGATCCACGGGTTTGATGGAATTACCACTGCAAGAGCAGCAATCCGTGCCGGCACCGCCCGGCCCAGCCAATCCTCCCGTTGTCAACTCCTTCATAAAACTCGTGGTTGTTGACTCCGGTATCTGAGATAACTTGCTTTCCACTCCTGCAAAATAAACGGATAGCATTCATAAAACTTCAAAGCTCCCTAAAATATTCATCTATTTATTAAAATTTCACTTACTCCCAATTTCACAATAGTTCCGAGTATCCTGGAAAGCTACATCCTCAGGCACGGATCTAATGTAAATTTCAAACACTTCCAGCTCTCCATTAGGAGAGTCAGGGGGATACCAGGACATTAATACTTCTGAGCTGGAGTTGGACGAGACACTCAACCTCGTCGGAACGGAGGGTTCTGCAATCAAACATTCAAGAAACTTTTAATTTATCAGTCTGACATGAAGCGATCCCAAAGCATTACGTACCATCCGGCAAGGTGACAAAGTAAATAACATCCGACTCTGCCCCAGTATTATTATTCGGTGAAGACTCATCCGGAATCACCACCGTCTTCACATACAAGCCATAGCGTGTGTAATACTTGAGATTATTAATCAGCTTCTCATCCTCCCATTCTGGCTCCTGTCCGAGCACGTGCGCTTGTTGCGTTTTCGGTACGTCCAGTACCTTCCAGTCATCATTGCCACAAGGATCCCTATCATCATAAGGACTCACGTCCGTCGCTGCTTCCTTGTACGAAACTTCATAATTCAGTAAATGACTCGGCTGGGTCAGATTCCGTAGAAAATTCTCCCACACGATCGTCACTGAAGAGTTGGACTTTCGCTGAATCTTCACTCTCAATTTCTTCTGGTTACCTGAATACAACAACACCAACAGCATTAATATAATTCCGCAGTTTATTGCGAGCTTAAATCAAGGGAGCTGTAGAAAGTCCTATAGTGTCCCTCACACGTATGCAGACGCCTGGCAAACCATAGAGTCATCATAACGACAGATTATTCAACGAGAAAATTTTATGGATTCCGCTACCATCTGACACTTAGTTACTTCAGGTGAGAGAAGAAACCGCAAGCGATTCCGCATCACATATTCAAGGTTACTGCATGTAAAAATCTCTCTCTCTCTCTCCAGCACCAGCAGCTGTTATTCCGTATGAACAGTTGACACATCCCACTAGTAGTAGTCAGCTGGGCTATTTTTTTCAACTCTTTTCCCATTGCTTTTCACCATACCGCTGCTGACTGGAATAGAGACTGAAGGACAGAGCTGACGTAGGCAGGAGGATTAAGAATTAGTTTTTTCCCCTAACAAATCAATTCCATTCTCATCTCTGCTTTTACACACAGCTGTGTACAGTGTGAAAAGAGCGTTTGAACTTGCTCATGCTTCTTCCTCCATTCCACTCCATATGCCACTGAACCGTTGACTATTTTAACTGACGTCTGTGAGCGGCGGGACTTACATGGAACTTTGTCTCCATTTGTGATACCAATATCCACCCGATCATCCTTGGGCAACGTGATATTGGCCTGCTTCACAAATTCCCTGATCTTCTGCGGACACAGCTTGGGATTGTAATGGAACAGAATCCTTCCTTTATTATTCGATATCTTCACCGTCCGGTTAGTCCACAAGTTGGCAATGTTTTCATTTGATTTCACCACAAGGGCATACCTACAGACAAAAACGAAAAGACGGTGTGTTCTATAAAAACGCTCACAACAAAAAGACATCAGCAGTAACAACAACTCACGTGTTCTCCTCCAACTTGTTCCCATGGATGGATTTCAAATTGGTGAAGAAATTTAGGGAGAGGAGAGAATAAGTGTAAGCCACAACGAGATAGTCATCGATTTCCTCAATCATGTCCAGATTTTCAGCCAGGGCCGTTCCCAGGTTGGATGTATAGCCCCGAATCTGGATCTTGAGTGAGCCTTGAATCTTCGTGCAGCCTTTTAGCTGTGTTGAAGCTTCCACGCTATCCACCATCAGACCCGGACAGTTCTTTCTACAATGCCCTGTTCAATCAGACGGAGAAAAAAATCAAAATTATTAATTAAATATGCACATCAACCAAGGTAAACAGACACGCACAAAGACACACAAACTTCCTACGTTCAAGGTGCCCAAAAAAATACGGTCCAACTCCCACCAACTTTTACTACGCAAATCAACAGAACTTGAAGGCATATGGAAAAAAAACATGACGGCTCATTGACCCAAACTGACAAGACACTCTTCACACTTACTACAAACACACACACAGACCAACACCGAGCAAATGAACAAATTAAACCCCCTTCTGACCTTCACATTTCCGACAAATGGACGCTCCATTTACTTGAATTTCCTCGTAACCTTTGGGGCATTCCAGAACACACTCCCGATCCTCCAGTAGCTTCCCATTCAAGATCTTCTTGGACGAGGGATCTGTTTGATTTATCCCATTGCAATGATCTTCCGTCACACAGCGACGCTTCAAGTACTGCAATGGAAAATAACATGAAATCAGCATTACACACATAAACAAACAAACACTCATCATCAGTCAAATATCATAGAAGCCCGGCTCGTCATCGTCATCATCATCATCATCTTGAACAAGTTCAATGCACGCTCAAGTAAAACTCTTTCCGACCAACAATAAATCCTACGCATGTCCCTCCTAGTCACATTCCACTAATCAAAATCCAATGATGAACAACAAAAACTTCCCGAATTACATGACGACCCTTAAAAATGCACATAAACAAATTTAGTGCAGTAGTTTACCACTATTTAATTCCTCATTTAATCTACAAACACACACACACAGAGCCCTCATTTCCTCTATTACCTTATCCTCCTTCATATCATCATCAACTTCACATATGAAACACACGCATTACTTAATTTATTCCGCCGGCTATTACCACAACAAACACAAGAAGCTCTCAAGCCACCTCCAATCTATCACATCACTCTTCCACCGCTCTCTGAAACTCATTCAGATCTTTGCACTCTGAAAATTTACAACAGTTTACAGCATTATTATTACACACGCTCCTTTACAACCGCTTGCTTTCTCTACATAATAAGTCTGCATGTATCACTTTAAAATATCTTTATGACCAACTCACTTCCAAGTTTTACACATTCGTAAATCCACATAAATCGCTACTTTAAATCCATGAGAGACACACATTTAGAAAATTTAATGGCACAAACATTCATTTCCTCCTTTAACAGTCGTACATTAAATCCTCTACGTTATCACCGAACCCTCAAGTTAAAATCTTTCTGCACTCAGCCACTATATATATATTCCACCCGACAACCCTCCGATGCACTTCAATTTTTTTCCCAAAAAAGTCAAACTAAGAAGTGAGTGCTCAAAGATTTACACTAATTCCATCTTTGACATTTCAAATGTAAATAGTACAGCTACACCAAAACTGACTCGCACATTACGTAATATGTAGAGTCTCATAATCCAAAACCCCAGGTCCAACACTCTAATTCACATTTCCTACGACGACTACCTTGAGAAACCCTATCATATTAATCGCAACCCCGCTAATAATCCTAATGAAAACCACGCCGGAAATATAATGACATATTACCCCGTCGCATGCATAACACAACATAGAATTATTCAGTTTGGAAAACAAGCCTTTTACATGCTCGCTCTGTATAAAGGTCGTCACGCATAACTGTCATGTCAATTTGGTAGCTAATGAAAACATGTGCCATATGCAAAATAATTCCATTCCGACCAAAAATACTCACTGACAATCATTAGCTTAACAAAGAGAATTTATGACTTTTTGGGTAGGATGACTTCCCTTTAATCGTCTCAGTCAGTTGTAGCAAAGTCAGTTAAAATGTGAAGCCTATTTTCAAGTAAAAATCATGACGATGAACACGTCATCAACTAACGCAGGCAGATCCGCTCCTTAAAATTCCAGCGTAATCAATTTCAAGGATTATCAACGCATATACATAAGACCGTTCGTATAGAGAACGAACTTGAAGCCCCTCGTAACCCACAAACATTCGAAAAATATCCCCATGTCCTGCAAACCATGCAACACGAACCCCTAAAACTCTCTCTATACCTTTGTACGCCTCCGACTGGCGAGAACAAAAATATTGACCCGGAAACTGAATTCAATGTGAGCCTTTATCAAAGAGGACACACGTTCCTCCCAAAAAACAACAACAGCAGCAGCAGCAAACATATCCTTGTCAGTCTCTCTATCTCATCAACTGGACTTAACAAACACATGGAATGGAATGACTCATAATAATATGTTTATTCCGAACTGTCACAAGACCAGCAGTGCTAAATAATCCACACACATGTCAATCTATCCATTAACGTGGCACACACATACACACGCATTTCAAATACCGCTGACATATTATGCTTTATTGTTATGATTACGCAACCTCCCAGCATCCAAGTCAGGCAGGATTCCAACACGTTTCAACATAGAAAGGAAGAAAGAGACTCATTGAAAAATTAGTGAATCACGAGTTCACAATGCTCACACACACACACACACACACATAAACGCACAGGCAAATCATCCACACACATACAGCAAGCGAGCTTACAGAGGAAGTAAAAACACGTCCGACTCCTGCCCTCCAGCAAATTAAACCCATAATAATCCACTTAATGGCAGACCATTAATGTCAAAGTAATTTTTTCGCATTCTTATGCTAATAAATTGCAAGTTGGAACATGGTTTTTAACGACCAATAAATGTGTGTTACTTACTACTTGTGTTACAGCCCCCACCAGGGGTTACCACAGTAAAAGCCTCAAATAAATTAATGCCACTGCTCCTGGTTACAAAGGGCACAAGTACATTCTCATCATCATCTGTAGTACATACGTACACACAAACAAACACGCACAAATACACACACACGATACGATACATCTTCAATTTGTATTTATTTATAAAGCTCATTACAACCATGGATGCCTTTAACGACCGCAGAAAATGCCAGTCTCATTACCACAGAGCAGCAGAAGCTTCCAATTCCCTACCGTATTTATTTCAAACTGCGTCATCCCACACATTATTACATATATAATTACGCCGAGCATAAATCCCCTCCGTCTACATAAGGGTCGCAGTCGCAGGCAACAGCGCAGCGGAAGGAAAGGAGACAGGAAGGAAGGTTTCAGTATTAATTCCATATAATGACTCCCTCGCATAGACTTCTACCAAAACGTATTGAATTTATAATAATTATGTTCAAAATTACAGCTCAATGTCGTCGTCAGTAAAACACAAATGCCCATAAGTTCACACGAAATCACATATGCTAATAAATACACATTACATGATAAGCTTCGCAAACCAATCAACTCCCAACCCTTCCAGTCAAAATCATTCTTCACTTTAAATGCCACATACTCGAGTATAGTGCAATAAAACCTGATTTAATTTGATAGCCTACCACGATGGTAAACAAAGGCATCACATTACATTTAACATGTATACGTGTACAGCACATCCCACAACACAACATCGAATCTTCTTCCTTCTTGCTCATTCCATCACAACAACAACACCCGGATGACACATCATCATCCAACACAATGAAAAATCTCATCATATAGGTGAACACTAAATACAGAAACATCAGCGCTTGTTTATCAAAGTACACACACCACACATTTCAATGACAAACAACCATTCTAGCTCATGTGTGCAATCTGCCTGCACACATAGCACAAATTAATTACACACACGTCAAGCAATAGTAATGAAAGGCTTCCTCCCAACATTTCAATGGACCAGCAGGATTAATCAAATAAAATTACCCACCTTACATCACCAAACATTAGACCAGGGAAACTGACAAATATCATGTATCTATATTTATTTACAAACCGAAGCGCACAGTGCCTAACTCACACACTGACAACAGAACCACTAAATCGGATTCATACATGTTAAATAATAAATAATCATTCTATTCCAAAATTCAATGGAGAAGGTGCATAGTTAATCATACTAACTAATAAGATTGAACAACTCCGTTCCAGCTCACTTGATTTCATGTGGATATCAAAGGGTTGATGGCAGTAGTCAAGTCCCATGAGCCAGAAAAGTCACAATTTTTATTCTAATTATTACAGCCCATGTGTACGTATGTGGAGTCAGGCATGAAAGTAATAGGCTTCATTTCATATAAACAAACAAAAACGCTCATCCTTCAACCCTATACTCACTGACGAGACGACAGAAATAAAAAAATACATATTGAATTTCCATTCATATATATTTATACACCAACAGAAAACATAATCATACAAGTCTTTACTCTCATCCATGTCAGTAATCTGAGGGCAAACATAGCGAGCCTCATTACTATTCATGTCCTTCAAGCTTCATCATCAGCATGCTCCACACGCCCAGCTAATTACTTTCACCAATAGACTTTCCCTCATTACATCTACTTACGAAGAAAAGTCTTGACTTTTACAACTTGAGCCTCCTACAACAAACTCATATCCATCCACCTTTACTCACTCAGTTAGTCAGCCAGCCCAAGCCCATCATCATCATCCTTCATGAATTACGCTCTAGAGCATCTACATAATTCACACAGCTTATACCCTGTCAAACATGTCATTCTCCTCTTTACTGAAGTTAAAAAAAACTTCAAAAGCTTTCATCATCACTACATATACGACAAGTCAAATCACATCCAACTTTCCCTCCAACATGAAAACTTGAGGGAAAATAAACTGGACGGGGAAAAGTGTGTATGGAAACTTTTCAATTCCGTCGTCCCTCCCTACACTCTCCCCATCATCATCACTCTCACGATCTCTCCCTTCCTCATATTAGCATCCACAAGTGAAGAAGCTACGGAGTCAATTAATGGCAAGCAATAGACAGTCATGTAAAGTAAACAAATTACACTGCACGTGTGAGCATGTTTCAAGTATGTACATACGTACAGTGAACTTATTCAACCTACTGTACTCTCATTTAGATCTAATAAATACCCTTTGGCTTCCTTACACAGTAGTCTTCTCAATCACGTACTACACGTTCACAGGTCTGTAAGATCAGTACTTTTCCAACGTTCTCGTACGACTGGACATAGCAAAAAAAAAGTGCTCAACAACAACAACACCAACAAGAAGAACAACAAGTTGGCCCATGATTATACACTACTGAATCACCAAGTTCCCTCGCTGCCTAAACACCAAGAAATCGGGTGAAAGACCATTAGTTTTTACGAGGTAAAATTACACATTTCATAATCCTATATCATTCCCTTGTCTTCTTTTCCACCCAGCCTCACATTACCTCAGGCATCTCCACTACACTGTCAAACTGTATGCACACATTTGCACAAATCCATTACACGCACACAAATCCAATTCACACGCATACAAATGCATTACACGCACAAATGCATTACACACACACACAAACATAAACCGTTGGAAAACACAAAGTGTTTAGTGGTTTAGCAGCTCCTTTATCATTATCATTATAATCCGAGCTTCCAACTTTAACCAAATCCTGATGTATGCACATACACTACTCGTTCACCTAATACTGTTTTTGGATAATTTAGGAAAACAACTGAGGTGTGCATTGTGCAAGAGATATGTACTACTATACAGAAGATGGAAAAAACCAACTCACTTCTCCTCCCTACATAACAAGCTTACAAACTAAATCCTTTACGGCATCCTTCCGCCTGTCTTTCCCCCTTAATTCTCTTTCATGTACAATTTTTACAAACTCTATACACTCTCATCTACTCTCTTCCCAAAGCCCCTGCCCATCATCATGTCCATGGAATCATTAACAACAACAACAACTGACATTATAAGGATCCTAATCCAAGTTTTAACAAATCCACATAAAGTCCTAAATTTCCTTACCCTTCTCGACAGAGCCCTTTATTATTATTCATATTATTAATAATGAATGAGTTACTTCTAAAAAAATCACTCCTATCCATGTGGCATGGCAATGTTTTCTAATAAGACCAAAATACTTCAAATCAAATAGATGTATTACAGACCTATTTAACTGCTTGCTTGTACCAAGTCCAAAACTATGAGGTATCAATTATACATGCAGGTTGACTGTATAGAAATTCAGGACAGAGATATTCAAAGGAGATTACTGAGGCTAACTTCACCTTCACAGAAATGGAGCAGAGAGTATGAAAGAGAGGTTTGCATGGCAACAGGCGGAGTCAGCTTTATAGTCATTCCATTTACACATTTTATACATTTTCACTCCCCCATCAAACAGAAATATCACCTTATCAATTCCACTTGTCTTTTCTACAAGCTTGCATTAATTACTCAAAAAGAAAGCCTTCACAGCTCTGTCAAGGGTTCCTTTACTCACTAAAATCAAAAGTCCTCAACTAAATTGCCATAAGCAGGTTAATCACCCGCGATAGTATATTTAGTCAAGTAGTGTGTAACGTTATATGAAAGAACACAAGTAGGTCACTAGCTTTGTCACTCCTCCTATTATTCACCATTCACCACCTTGCTATTTAGTGAGACTTATAAACCTCTTCTATCTCACTCCTACCTGAGCTCACACTCTATTATTTTTAGCTCACCAACCAACTCACTAACGCAAGTGGCCGGCTCTCATCATGTGACGGAACAAAGACCGACAGACATTGGCATTTCCTCCACCTTAACAGCATAGCACCGCATATAAGCTCTGACATTGATGATGAGACTAGCGTCCTTACTACACACACCACATACACACTCTTTAAATAACAGAGCGTTGCGCCACTAAATCCGTGGATCTGACAGGCGAATTTAGCACTGTGCGCAACCTTGTAGAAACTCCATTAGAAGTCTCTGAGACATATAGATTAATCCTCCATATACCCCTGAGAATCCCATCATCACCCCTCTCACCTACTAGTATTTACTTTGTCAGATTCATTTGAAAACCTCAAAGGTTACTTTCATAACGCTCTACACACGCAACTTGTGCGGGATCAAACGATACGATTTCATCACAATATACTTCTCCAGTTCCTACAATTCCAAAAGTGTGAGACTCATTCTCACCCCGCCTCGATCGCTCTTCCTCTCTTCGCACAACCAGAGAGATCCAATGACAACGAGCTTGCATTACAAACAAACATGATCCAGCAAACAGAAATTGTGTGTGAAACTCATTTAAATCTAATTCATCCATCAGTCCAAACAAACAGTGTTCCAACAGCCAAGCAAGCAACCAATCCAAGGTCAAAGGTCAAGCTAATTCATTTCCCTTGTTCAATCCAGCGACCTCAAAATCACATCAATATAAACACTGTAATCATCTCATTGCACTTGTCACGCTGACCTCTGCCTGCATGTCCATCCATCCATAGTACGATCAATAAAAACACATTGCTCTTACCCAATCCATCCTTTCCCTGTCATTCTACAACACTTCTCCACAAATGTTCCTAACTTACCCAAGAATTCGACGATAATTTCGCTCTCCCCAATCCAACATTCAATGTCAATTGAACTCTTGCCCTATAAATCTTATACAATCATTCAGAGTCAATCATCACCATACATCATTTCCAACTTCCGCTCCATTAAAAACGTATCCATCTCACACTTATCATATGAGACACACACGGATCACCTCAACCGTATTGCACGAGACAAAACCATGACAGCATAGCTCACTAATTAACTTCCGTAAATTTATTATTCCCTCTATCCCCGTCACGTCCTATCACGCATACAATAATAGACCGCAAAGTGTATCACATTCTATCTCCAACGGCCTTTGATGAGCATCTCAGTTCATATATTTGCTGCAGCATATATCCGAAGAAGACACATGAACATGAACAGTCGCATGTCTCTCACAATACACACACTTACTTACAGATAGGCCTTATCACCAGCACCACATAAATCATGCGGAGAAATTAATGAATCCATATAAACCTCGAGAATTTGATAAGAGTACCATGCAGGGGGGAAAGAGGAGGAAAGGACCTCATCCTTTATCCTACGATATATATGCCGTCATTTCCTATACACACACACAC
>JAQIWI010001936.1:0-14101 GCA_034698825.1 Deuterosminthurus bicinctus
AGCCGGCGGCAAAGTAGGATTCTTCGTAGATAATGATGTCAACTGAAAACTCATAACTTTATCCGCTCTGCTGGCTTTACCGGGACGGAGCAGGGGTATAAATTTAGTCAGTTATTTATGACCACGTACGTGCCTTAAATCAGGGAAGACAGAGAGAGAGAGAGAAGCCTTCCAAAAACAGTAAAGTGATGGAAAATCAGATCAGTATGGACGTTATCATTTTAACTAGAAAATTAAGCAGTCAGCAGCGCAACTGTAAGGGCTTTATGGCTACTTCTTCATCTCTCTGCTTCTTTTGCTATTGTTGTTGTTGATGATGATGAGGATGCGAGTAACTAAAATAAAGATTATTTTATGACAGCACAGCAATAAGGAAGATTCATGTTGCCCTCCAGTAGCTCACACAAGGTGCTTTATTGAATCTGCTTTAAGTATAGTATATCCTGGTACTTCTTTGTGTTTTACATGGATTACAAGCAGAGAGCATGAAATTGTGTGTAGGATTTTTCAAGTCAAATTTATCTTGGCGTATAAAAGGCTGATTAAAATCATTCCGCATTCAACTTCCGACTTGATCAGATGGTAATTAAATACAAGGCTCTACGTCTTACGCCTACTTTGGCTCGTCTCCCTCTTCAATCTTATTTGGGTTTTCATACGAAGATTATCACGAGATTAGTTTGGTACTTGATGACGAGGCAAATTTCGCCGTCTCCGCCCTCCCAGTTTAAAAAATAATGCAGTAATTGCCCCTCTATTCGTTGCGTCATTTCACTTGCTTTGATGCACTAATGCGAGCAAATGATTTCCCAGTCAGCTTAGTTAGCTCCAATGTGAGGCGATAGATGAGGATTTGCTGTCATATCTGCTTGTATCTGTATGATCATGATGCGGCAAAGGCTCATCATATCAACGGCATCTTAGATCTTTTGGCACTCAAATGTGGATCTATCTCCACTCATGCACCAAATTCCACAGTGGTTTTGCCTTGTGATATCTAATGCACTATAAGAGTTTGCCTGTAGCGGAACAGGCCTACTGCGGCCTAGTGCAACTGCATTTTACTCCAGCCTTTGGGTGGCACAAGTGCGTACATGCGGTATTAATGAAAGCTGTCTGAAGCGGTAAAAACAATGTGGAAAAAAAGCCGGAAATTCTCCCATCATCAGTTCTGATTTTGACACCTGTTCATGGTGACAGCTTTTAAACTCTTAAATTTGCAGGGTGCCAAGTGAAAAATCCCCCACTATTTTGCAGGCTCCACGCAATTGCTTCATGTCCGAAGCTCTTATTTTTCCTACTGTGCAGTATATATTGTAACTTTTGCAAAAGACTCAAAAGCTTCTTATATTGCTAATAATTTGACTCTGCATATTGCCCTGTTTGCAGGAATGAGAATTGCATGATATCAAAGGTTGAGTCCAAAGTTAGCCGTAATTGTGCATACTTGCAAAGTCATTCATTCGTCATAAAAATAAAGATGACAAGAGGAAATCTAACGGCAAGGCTACGGAAAGTAGCGTTAGGATAATGTGAAGACGCATCTCAATCTCAATTATCGTCCAGCTCTTTCAAAGATCACGGGGCATATTAGGCGACGTAACTCGTACGGACTAAATTAAATGCTCTTGATAAATTACGAACGGAAACATTAGTCCGAGTGAGCACTTCCATTGTAATT
This sequence comes from Deuterosminthurus bicinctus, assembly GCA_034698825.1. NCBI lineage: Eukaryota > Metazoa > Arthropoda > Collembola > Symphypleona > Bourletiellidae > Deuterosminthurus > Deuterosminthurus bicinctus. The sequence continues at coordinate 1,682 of JAQIWI010001936.1, forward strand.
ATTTGTCTCATATTAATGCAGATGATGATATTATTACAGCGTGGAATTCAAGGCTCAAGGGCATCGGAAGCTTTTGAGATATTTGGCTGTGTACTCAACGGTAGTGGAAGTAAATATGAGCAATTATTTTTCCCTGTTTGGTTATTTACTCAAGTCACTGTCTGCACCTGTGACGGGTCCATTTAATTGGTTATCCTGCAGTGTACTAGACTGTCATTGCTGATGGAATTAATGATTTCCATTCATCTCTGCCTGTCTCTGTCTACCCGTGTAGCAGGGATAATTAACAGAACAAACCTGAGTAGCTGAATGTGAACGTATAGACGTGGACGGAGTCAGGAATTGAACACACGTTGGTTGTGCAGTTTGCTATAATAAAACTATTCAGATGCAAGGAGTAATATTGGAGATTATGTAGAAAATGTGCATGATCCGTGAATGTTACGTTGGTGGCAGGCGGACGAAGACGAGGATTTGTATGTATTACGAAGGCGAGGGTGCAGAAGAATGCTTTGCGCGGTCTAATTACCCCACAGTTAAGGGCAAGTCAGCATCATACTAATTTGCAAATACGTGTGGGTGTTTCAAGTTTCATCGGAGCAGAGAAAGGCGGCAGGGTTTTGAGTTGTGCATATGATATGAGAGGAGGTTATGGTGTTTTCGCACCAAAGTCTCTCTCTCTCTCTGTAGTATTCTATCCCACACGAACATCCTAACTTACTTGCAAATTATTACTCTTGTGCCAGATGGTCGGACACGCTGACTTCAAACTCATCATCAATGTTGTGTAGCTAAAGTGTTATATGAACGTGTGGTTTACCACACCCGGCGAAATTTTATAGCATGAAATTGTTCGGGAATTCAGAGCCCAGATGTGGTTTTGCTCAAACAAATCAAGGTGCATGCATGTGAGGGGCAAGGTTTTTTTTCGACTCTCGCATGACCACCACTCATTTACTCATGTAGGTCTTTGGGTGACTTGATCAGAGAAACGTCAAAAGTAAATAAATGAGATGATGATGATGATCAAGTGACGACGTGGTTGACTGATTGAGGAATTGAGGGAGACACCACACTTGCATTATGCACCATCACATTAGTTTCATATTGCTCTGTTAGAAATCCTTAGAAATTAGGTCAAGGCATTGTTGTTGTGTTGAGAGAGATGAAATTTATAACCGTTTTCTCTCTGCGTATGATAATGACGACACGACCATGCTGCTGACGATCGACCTAGAAATCACCCCTGATCATTTTCCCCAGATTTTTCTTGAGGAAACATATAAATTGGAAAAGGAGCAAAGAGCCTTTAGCTATCTGTGATCCAGTCAAGATAAGACCCCAAAGTATGAGATTTCCGTGCCGAAAGGTTGCTATGCCTGAAAAAATAACAAATAGAAAAAGAATGCGCACACATGCAGAGGAAAAAAAGGGTGGCGAGTGATTAGGGGCTTGAGGCAAGAAAAGTACAGAGCTTGATGCAGGGAGCCATAAAATTAGAAGATGATCCTGCTTCTGACTGAATCATCCTTTGGCACTTTACACACACCTCTACGTACTTATGGACACACGCACTACGACATGTGCTATGTGGGCTGTAAAGACAGAAGCCTGGAAGAGGCAAACGGTTTCCAAAGCACCCAAATCTCTCCACTTAACTTTGCAGTTATAATGGAACTTGGAAGGATTATATGCACGTTTCCCCGTCCCAAACCACTTGACGCACACACGCTTTTCGCCCCTAATTGGACGTTAACGCCGGCTCAAATTGCAATGTTAGCCGTATGAATAGGTTGTGAAGAGCAGTGTTAATGCATTTTTTAATTCAACCTCTCCTCTCATCCATTGTTTACTCTTTTTCTTCATGTTGTCTCTCTGTATGTGCCATTGTGTGCTTGCACACACCGAACCAGGTTTTGGTGAGAAAAAAAATGGGAAATAGAGGTGAGGATGGTTGTCATGTTGATGAGAGGACGAGTAATGTGCCCTTAGCTGCATGGATAGTCATGTACAAGAGGAATATAGACAATTTTAACAGCACTATTGGCCTACCGTCACTCATGCCTTTCGTGATAATACCAACCCATATGATTTGACTGGTGCGAAAACCATGCCACGTTCTTCAAGTTGTCTCACACAGTAAGTTCCAAAGAGCATGCAGCCAGATGACCAACATATGCTAAACACTCTTTAATTTGCTCATCATTGAATGGGCGTTGGGAATGCAAATTCTATTTCAATGTACATGTCCTTAGCTAAAGGACTATTGTTTGCCTAGGCATTATGACCGCACAAGTAGATTGCAACAGTGGATGGGAATCATCGGTGTAGCCTTTAGTATAAGGCACCCATGACTACTAATGGGAAATTTATCTCGACGTATACTTACTGTCATCAAGGTTGGATCTTATCCATTGTGCTCTTCCTTGCTATCTCCGGCTGCGCCATTCAACTCCAATTTCCATTCAGTAATTGCCACTGATCCAGTGGGTAAAAGTACTTCCTCTCTGATTTAATTTTAGATGAGAAGATTAAGATTGCAATGTGCATACTCCTCTTACATCATATGTGCTCTCATTATTGCATGCAATGAGCTATCGTTTGAAAGTTAATTACAAGATTCCATTGCCCAAGTACGCTAAGAACCTAGGGAAAAGATAAATATAACCGTTAAGTTGCAAGGTATGTGCTGATTTATGCACATTTGCAGAATGTGAATAGCTTGTTCAAGTACAAACATTACACACGTTGTTGCTTTGATTTTAGCTTAACTCATTCAAAACGTCTTCACTGTCTGAAAAGATATATATTTCTAAAAATCCTCTGCATGCACACATCGCATCGCTGATGGAAGTAATGAGTGCCAAAACAGCCGGAGCAAAGGTGGGTTAAGTCGTGGAGATGAGTGATATTGAAATGAAGGCGGTCGTAATGCTAGTTGGATTAATTTTCCTCTCTCTCAACTAGCTCTTCTGGTCCTGAGAGTGGAATAATTGCTCAATTTAAATGTCAAAAAGTCAGCTACGCATTCTAGTCAGCTTACGCACTGTGTCCACATGCATCATCTTCACACACGCACAATCCACCGAAGAAGAATAACAAGTATTGAACGCGTAAAGTGCGTAGTCTTCAACCGCCGTCACCATGATTAAAGTTAATGACGTTGGTAAGCATGTCTTAAATGATCTTGTGACGACTTAACCCTTATATCCCATTAGCGCACGCACTCACTCGCATTTGCATAGCCTCACGCATTGTAATTACCTCGGAGGCTCGAGCAAATCCAGCTGCTATTAAATTTCGTATAGAGTTTCTTCACGCATTTTTCATGTACTAATTAAATTGACCTGTCTTAGTTGTGCTCAGTCTAGTGAAACACTTAAGTATACGTGGGCGTGTGTAAGTCTAACTGAATTATCAGTTCTTATGATTTAGTTTCAATTGGATCCCATCTCATCCCCAGCTTTTATAATTCAATTTGCAATGAAAAGAAAAATCGCCAATAATTCACAACTAATACACAAACGAGACATTTTCGGGGAAATTGTGTCCTAACTCTGTGAATGCCCGCACACGGACAGAAATCTCCCTCATACATAGGGTATTATTTTTTCGTACCTGTGGGAAGTATACGTAGCTTGTAACTGCGGGGGCTACTTTTTAATGCCTAAGGTAGAACAATTTAATTCTTGGAATTGAATTTCCAAAGATTTTCATAGAAAAGTATTGCCAATACGTGCTCGCGTAAGGCATATCCCCAAATTAGGCATAAAACAAACTACTCCTTTTTATTTCCTAGAAGGATGCTATTCAAATCATAAGACAGGCATACCTAAGGGAAACAAGCATATAAAGCGCCATTGCTAATAGAAGATGACAATGTAGAACTACCCTGTGTGTTCTCCGTGTCTCACTATAAAGTGGCAAGATTGTACTGTCTGAAAGCCACTACTCATTCAATTATACCTCAATGTACGACGCAGTGAGGGATCAAGAGTCCAGTTGTGTCAACAGTATGGTTAGGTAAATAAAATCATGGTCAATTGGAAAATTATTGTACAAGCATATGGCAGAGTAAATGGAGTGAGAAAGCACTTAGACAGTAAGTGAACCCTGTGCCATATATAGAGCCTTGTTGAAATTTGCATGTGAGACGTGAAGAGATGAAGAAGACACAGTTTCCGACACAGGCTGTCAGGATGATACAGTTGAGACTAGTATTAGTCATTACTAATTGTGACATGAATGGGTCTGAAATCACTCAAAGGTGAGCTTGATTGAACAAAATCCATCTGATGATCCGAAAGAAAACATGATTGTTTCCTTGTTGACATAAGAGATAGGTTATTTGGCGTGACCTAGGCTGTGAGTTCGTGTGGGAATCATGAGGATAATAAATAAAACTAATAATGATTCTAATGGTTCAGCTCATGATTTCCTATCCGGTAATAATGGTGATGATTCGTCTTCTTCTTCTTCTTTGAACAGATGAAAAACTCAATGATCCACTGGCCAACATTTTTTATACGAGTAAAACTAACGGCCTTCATGCCTGTATGCTTTTCATTATGTTCACAAACTACGCATACGTACTTCTGTATGCGTGTGTAATATGATACCGTATGTGTCCCGCATGTATTTCACCGTGAAGATGATCATTCCTCTTTCTTCCTCGTCTTATTCTTCATCTCCTGCTCTCTCATGCTCATCCAGCAGTAGTTTCTTCGTCTGTTTATTGTTGTTGTTGCTGTCATCTTTCACGTGTTGTCCCACCACGTATCTTGCATATACTATACTTGAACAGGACCGTTTCAAAAGGTAATAATAGAATTTCTCTTGAAATTAAAATGCAATGATGCCGTGCATATACATATGTCAAGTACCAGATGAGTAAGTCGTATTGAATGTGAAACGAATTCTTTGGTGACCCTGCGTATGTCTTAGTGAGATTAATGTGGCGGATGTAGTGAAGATGACATTGCCATTGTAGGCCACTGCCACTGGAATTGATTTTACTAGCCTAATTTCACTCCATCAATTCCTAACCGATTTGCGTATCACACAATGCATTATCATTATCACATATGCAGAGAGGTATTGTGAGGAGCAGATGTAGCGTGTGAGACGAATTAAGCACGTTTCTCTTTTCCTCTCCTCCTTCCCTCGCAGCATCGTCATCTTACCTTGCATCTTCTTTCCTCATGTGCTTTCCAACAAGTACCCCAGCTTATGTGTGTGTATGCGGAATAAATGATGGGATCATTATCGTTTGGGTGCTCCTGCTTTTTTATGCTCACCTTGCTGGCTTTCTTCGTCTTCTCAGCAAAGTCTTGTGCTGGGCCGGTTTGAGGCATTCACAGTCTCACATCAGCTGACGCTCGACCCACAAGAAGAAAAAGATACTCTTGGGAGATTTCTATTGAAGCTGCAGTTATCCTTCGTCCTGCGGTGTGCTCATCAAACCGTTTACACCTCACGTGCCACTGTCGTCTTGTCATAGTTAAAAGAGCCTTTCTGAGTTGCATTTTAAAGAATTTTTCTCCCCGTGCAAAGGCCCTTAATTGGAAACTGGAATTTGGACAGTTGCGAACAAAGTTTCGGTCATGGACCGTTCTTGTGTCAAGTGTTTCTAGTAAATACTGAAGGCGAATGACTGGACTGGAGTTGGTCAGAAACCCTGTGCGGGAACTTAGCGTGCTCAGTTATTAAGGAAGTGAGCGTGTGAATAACACGTTGTTGAAACGGAGGAAATCACATTACCGTTGGTGGTGACATTCACCTTGCAAGTTCAAAGCGTCAGTTATAAAAAACAATTGTTGTGTTATGGGTCGACTTACAATCAATTTTCCCATGTCCCCCATGTCATCGCTTCCCATCACCATGGCGACCACGTGGACCAAAGTAAGTCTATTTCATTTGGTAACAAGCTGGATTTCCTGAGCTTTTGCAGATCGATCAATAATAATTTAAAATTGATATCGCACCTATATATTCAGTCGTGGGAAGGTGGAGAATTTTACTCAGCTCATTATGCAGGGATGACGTTTGCTGTAGTAAAATCTTGTGAATTTATTAACCCGACTGACCGACGTCGGTGAGGATATAATCCCCCTTGCATCAAGTAATTACTCATAGACTTGTTGTAAATTTACCGTTCCTTCTTAAACTCTCCTCGACAAGTCATGTAAGTTCCCAGTCGAACATCCGGCGTGATGGAACACACACACACAGTCATATCCATTTAACGATCACCTTCACTACTGTGACATGAGCATTGAATTTCTGTCTCCTTAGACTTTTCCCATCCACTGTACATAGGAATTCACTTACAGCTTTGTGTACATTGTTAAAGGTGGAGGCGTGTTAACTGCTGGCATCTTAAGAGGAGGGAAAGAGATGTGCTAGACTGTCTAGGATGTCACTTCTCGGCCTCTTATATTGTTCGGTCTCATATTCTACGTAAATTTCCTCCTGCCTCGTCCTGCAGCTATTATAATCCCTTTGACCATCCTCCTTTTTGCTAAGTGCGATAGTCAATAATTACTGCGGGTTGTAAATGTGGTGTTATGTCTCTAAACCTACACTGAGATGCGTCCACGCAGTGGAATTATATGAGTGAGAGTCAATAAATTTCCAACTCACTATCTTCACGTACTTGTCATACACTTGGAGTAATAAACTCTCTTGGTACCGAAGGTAAATTTGAATGTTTGAGGAGAGGTGACCGTCTCAAATAGTGGGTACTTGGAACTGTGCAGCATTTGTAGTGGACTATAGACGATGGGCTTTGCGGTGTGGGTACATAATAAGTAGTGATTTGATTGGATGCAAAATGCAGGTGTGCGTCCACCAGAATTTCAATGGAAACATCTTTGAGAATATCCGTTCATTTTTTATGCACGGCTAGCACAGAGTGGAAAGGCTGTCCGCTGCCAGCTTTCCAAACTCCATGATCATGACGACATGAGTATACATTGCAGAAAGAATACTAATGCAGCAATCCTCCTCACAAGTCAATTCATCCGGCGTTTCCACTTGAAAATGTTTACTTATTTTCCTGTTAAAACAACTGAACCATTTCTTATGTTACTCGTTTCAATCGTGGTGGTCTATCTAGTCTCCATTACTTGGGTTGTTTAGGAGGTAGCGTGCTTGTTTTCCAAAGAAATCATCAATACGCTATCAATCCACCCCTGTCGGAGTCACGTCCAAACGCATGTACATGCACGCAAAGGTATTCAGCTTATTATTTATGATTGACTCATCCTATATCCTCTTCTTTCAATCTCTCTCTAACGATTGGAATGTTTAACACAAGGTTAAGTGAGCGTTTAGGTAATTTTTTCACTCTACTCAGTTTGGATCTTTACTACCGGTTTAAGCTTTTCCTACAACAGTTTTCCTCATCTATGCTCGTCTTCCTGTACACGCACAGAAGCCTGTTCTACTCTCCTTGGCCCAGTCACTGAAGCTACTTTGCAGTAAATGGTAATTACAGTGTAGAAGTAATTCGGTATATCACTTAATGTCAGCTAATGGAATTCCATGCTTAATTCATCTTCTGCATATTTTCTCTCATTAATTTTCGGTGTGATGGACAACAGCCAAAGTTGCATGTTGCCAAAATATGACAATCACATATGCCGGCATTTTTCCTCTGTAATAATCCCACATAACTGAAATTTGTTAACGAGCTCTTAATTACATTGTAAATCAAATGGGAGGGATACGATGGCGCACAACCGCTGACGACGATTAATTTTTTATGGCTTGTTTTCTGTTTAGAAAAGAGAGACACAACTAGAAATTCATGCTGGGAATTAAAACTTTTGAGATGAAGGGTTGAAATCAGTGTTAAATCTATTGCACAAAATAAAGATACAAAGAGAGACGGCATGAGATAGAATCTGGTTTGACAACGTCGAGGCAGCTGTATGAGGGCAAAGACAGTCAGGGTGGTAGTTGTAATAACTTGGATGTATCGCTTTCACGATGATTCGAAGTAAGTGGAAATCCTCTAGAACACATTGACGGGTTCTCTCTGTTCAAAAGAGAGTGAATGAGCTTCAGATATTGAAAACCAGAATCGACTTTGACTCGGAAAGCGGATGGGTGTAATTGAGCAAGTATGTGAATAATCTGCAACATGTTTTTGCATAATGAATGAGCCGGTGTTGATGTTGTAATGCAGCCTTGATTTAAGGACGGTACGACCAATGCAATGGTCACTGTGTGCGGAGGCTTGCCAATTTTGGAGCATAAATATGTGGGCATTCCACCTGTTGCGTTTGTATGCAACGTCGTCGAAGGAGTGAGTCAGAAGGTGTAAACAAGCTTTGAGGAATTCATTTTAAATTAACACATCATTAATAGAATCATTATCACCCACTCCTGTGAAGTGAATTGACAAACGGCTGTCATTGTAAATTAAGCTCAACATCCTTATTTTCAGTGAGTGTGTGTATGTGTGTGCGTGGATTATCTGCATAATTCCGCAGTTCTAATAACCCGTACACAAACGACCTTGCAACCCTTGGACATGTTAAAAACAAAAAGTAATGCGTCTATTTGCATATCGAATGACTGCTAAAATTATTAACTATTCAAGGCTTCCTTCTGACTATTGCTGGCATGTATATGCTCAAGTGATTCTCCCCATTTAAAGCCTGGTAAATGATACCTTCGACCAGCTTAAAACTAAGTTGGCTCATCAGTATACATTGTAACTTGAAATAGGAGCGTGAGATCAAACATTGAGAATTAGTATTGACATGTAAAATCAACTGTAGCACAGGTGCAACAACAAACAAGCCCATCCAATGTTATGACTAGCAATGAGAAGGTCTTAGAAGGTCATTCAACAGTGATTTGATTATTGGAAGATGATGAACTGTGCATGTACAGCTGTGCTTCAGACTCAAACCGCTAGAATACGGTGCGAGATTCCTGCTGGCATTTTTTTTAATGTTTTATTATTTAAGCTCTCGATAGCAATTTACATTAGAGAATCCAATGCTTCTTCACACAAACAACCGAGTTAAAACGGCACTAAAACTGGCTCCTTTTCAGTTCTCTCTTGTGTGTTAAAATATTTGGCAAAATCCTTGAGAAGTGTGTGGCAATTATTATTGATGACCTTGCTCAGGGTAGTCTGTGGCCGTACGTGATGGCTGGGCCAAATTACCCACATGAATTATTATCGGGATGGATGACCGAAAAAAAGTGTTGAGGCTACAAGAGAGATGAAGATGCTGCTTCTGATATTTCAGGGTAATTATTTACAAGTTGAACAACTACGATTATTGTTCATTTTATTGCGGCAATTTGAGTCCATCATGTCGCCGGTTTTGTAGTTCTATGTACGTATATACAAAGACACCCGTTCTCTTTGCGTGTCATTATCTACGTCCCTGCACTGTCGACCTCTTTTTCTTCTTGAATATCTTTGCACCGAGAAAAACCAGCCCGTTTAATCAGCCATTATAATCATGAAGTAACTTACGTCTCTCTTGTCGTTGGTGTTGATAACAGACGCAGTTTCGTTGGTACAGTGTATATGTAATTACCATGTGCCTTTCATTCGGCTCATCATCTCATCATTTATGCCTTACCCGCATCTCTCCCTCCTGCTGAGCTCCTGTCAGCAGCCTTTCTTTCCAACTCTTTCCATCCCATGCCCACCTGTTGATATTTTGTCAGTCAGAGTGGTTCTCATTTTCAACTTCTTTTTTCTCCTTCCTACGCACGTATTGTTCCCCTCAACTATCCTGTAATCATGATGAAATTTTTCCTGTAAAAACCCGCAAATTCAAGCTCGTTACAGTAATGACCCGTGGTATAATCCCTGCCCCATTTATGCCAAACTACTCAAGGACAAGTACACGTGTGCTCATGTGTATGTCTATGCCTGCGAGGAATTAGGCGAAAAATTGATGAGGATTTAAAAATTCTGCTCTAATTGAAATTATTGATAACAAGAGAAAGAGCGTTTAACATGAAATCAAACACTTCCATCTAACCTCACATCCAAGCAGCCTCACATTTTAACTGTGCACAACCTTGTAATTAGCAATGGCAAAACAATCAATAAACTGCGATCAGTATGCGGAACGAGGGCTTATGCTGTAGCGGCAACAACAAGTTGTAATTGGATTAATAATGAATGGTGATCATCATTCAGCTGAACCTTTGGGCTGTTGTATTTGCTGCAGGCAAGTAGACAGATGCCACTGATTGACGTGCCTTCTGAACCACATTCATCAAATTCAAAAGCCTCTCAAACTTCCATATCAATTTGCCCTCAGAAATGACTGCTCCCCACGGAGATTATTGGTGTTGAGCTAATGATGCGATTAGCCTTAGAAAAGTGATGCTGATTGAACGGTGAACCTAGATTAGCTATCATGAGCATATGTGAAAAATTTCTGGAAATTGAGCAGATGAGGCTAAAGAAGGAGGGGACGAGTAAAGTGGATACCACAGCATGTCTTTCTGCCATATGGACTGATGGGATTTTAACTTCACGATGAGCATTGAGCATTTTCTACAAAAAAGTTTCCTCCCGCAGTTCTGCAGGTCTGAATATTACTAGGAGATGCATGTAAATGTTGCAGAATGTAATAATGGTGCACCCCGATTTGAACATGTGGTTCCGCATGCGTAAATATGAATTATACCAGTTGGTAATTATTAGTCCGTGGCTAGACCATAGCTGTCATCTTGAAATACTCTTAGCTAATTTTAACAGGATGCGGTAGACCATTGTAGACATGTAGGGAGAGTAATTAAAAGATGATGACAATGAGATGGTGGGTGAAATGGAATATTTGGGGCGGCAGTGGCTTCCGCCTCTTCATTACATCCACATAAAACTAACAGTGTCTTGGTTTTTGAGCTTTCCACAAAATCAACTCCCCTGGCCATTCAATTGTTTACCTCTGTGACACAGTCACAGAAATATTACATACCCGTAGCGCAAAGGCCCAAAGATCAAAAGGTCTCCTCCCTGGGCCTCTGCTCAGCAGCACTGTTGAGAGCGCGCCATATTGATTTTCACGTTGGATTCCCAGTATGAAGCCCAATGGAGCCGACGTGGTGCACATACACATGACACACATTTCATCTTTTTTCCCTATCAATTGACAAGAACCGCATGATCGTACGGCATTCAAGTTCAAACCACAAGTCATACCACCATACAGCCGATCATGCCAAACGCAAAAGAACGGAGTTTTTTTCTTACTGGATGCACATTATGCACTCCAGGCATGGAGAGAGTCAGGAATGGTGGATTTTACCATTTAAATCTTACAAATGATGTTGACAACATGATACAGCTCAGTTGAATTTTTCAGTCCTCTGTCCTCTCCCTCGTCAAACCCTATAAAGTTGAAGAATTGCCTGTATGGTTCAATGGCTCCCGCAGTAGGAGCATGCTACATTAATTCAAGCTTCACCAGCTCTCCGTGGCACGGAGCAGACAGAAACCTACGTGGACTTTTCTACGCTTGTATTTATGTGCCCCAGCCCCAAATAATTTGATAAAGTACCATGGCAGCTCTCCGCCCATTAAGACAGACATCTCTCCATGTGCCACATGCGTCCACAAAGCTCATGCTACCCACAAATATGCATACAAACACAGCGGGAGGACAACAATGGACAATGCAATGGCTTTTATTATTTGCTCGCCTTCCAAATCTGATTTAACTAACAAAAGCGCAGGAGCGACGGCAGTAAAAACCTCTTCGCAGTCTCAGCATAGTACACAATGTCTGCGGAGAAAACTTGACGTCTGAGACTAACGTGCAAGTGCTCTGTATCTTTTCAAAAGTAATCTCTCTCTCTGTCCACACAAACACAGTGGGGTCGTCAAAATTCACTGACCTCACACAAAACAGTTTGTGTGTATAAGAGAAACGGAGCTGTCTCATCCTGTCATTCATACATTCTTAATGTACTATAGACACTGAACGAATTATCCTTTTTATGCTCCACTTGACAGCATTAATCCTTCAACTTTACTTTTTTCAAGATGAATTCCAAAACTACCACTCCTACTCCTCCAGGCAAGTGCCAAAAGGAGCAGTGAATTCGAAGAGAGATGGAGATTAGATTTCTTGAAATAGATATACTTATCTCATGTAAATACATACCGCAGCCTTTGTATCCAGCTGTGAATTATTGCAGCACAACCATCTCCTGACGAGTCATAGCCTATTAACCCGACTATGTATCACAATGGTTGTACACACTTAGCCCTTCCCTTCCAACACCTTCGACTCTTAAACACATTGAACCATCGACGAACCTACGGGGTTAAGAACATCTTCATTTTGCTGTAAGTCTGCATGGGTCCGCTTATCATGCTGTGAGGATTGGTCATAGATTTACACGCGACACGAACATGTGTTTATTCTG
>JAQIWI010001937.1:0-14098 GCA_034698825.1 Deuterosminthurus bicinctus
AGCTCTCAGAACCAAGGAAGCTCTCAGAACCAAGGCAGCTCACAGAATCAGGGCAGCTCGCAGAACCAGGGCAGCTCTCAAAACCAGGGTAGTTCCCAGAACCAAGGCAGTTCTCAAAACCAGGGTAGTTCCCAGAACCAAGGCAGTTCTCAAAACCAGGGTAGTTCCCAGAACCAAGGCAGTTCTCAAAACCAAGGCAGCTCACAGAATCAGAGCAGTTCTAACAGCAGCAGTAGCTCCTCCTCTTGCGAATCAGAAGGATTCCATCCTGACCCTAACAATTGCAAGCGCTTCTTCCGTTGTGTTGACAACGGCAATGGTGGCCTCACAAAATACGAATTCGAGTGCGGAGATGGCACCTTGTATGACGAAGAACTGGTTACCTGTAACTACCCGAACGCCGTCAGCAAGAATAGCCGCTGTATGGGTGGACAAGGAAGCAATTCTTCTTCCTCCTCGTCCTCAGGTTCATCTTCCTCTTCATCCTCTAACTCAACGTCATCATCGTCCTCTTCATCAACTGAATCAAGCATGTCCTCCAGTTCATCCTCCTCCTCATCATCATCGTCCTCGTCTTCTTCCTCACAATCATCCACTGAATCCTCAATGTCCTCCTCTACACAGGCTTCTTCAGGTCAAATGTCCAACTCGACCGAAAACAACGATGATTTGGAATGCCCTTCAGCTGGATATTATGGCCATCCCAAGGACTGTAAAAAGTTCTACCGCTGCGTTGATTATCATGGAGATGGAAAGAACTACAACATCTTCGTGTTCGAGTGTGGTGAAGGAACCATTTTCGATGAGTCCATCTCTGTATGCAACCATCCCCAAAATGTCTATAGACCAAGATGTCGCTACAACAACAACAATAATAATAGCAGCAGCAGCAATACAGATGATAATGGCACCACTGAGCCCAACACCACCACAGGCGCTCCCGATGCTGAGGAACAACCAATGACCACCGAACAGGCTGCCATGACTACCATGCCAGTTTGCCCAACAATGGTCTCCACAACCGAAGGATCAACTACTGAGATGTTTGTCGCTTCCACTGTAAGTTTCAATTAAATTTAAACTACGTGTCTTAAAGAATCATAACACAAAGTTCATTTCCCAGGAGCCGGCTACAACCACAACAACTACAACGACGACCACAACAACTACCACTACCACCACTACAACAACCACACCAAAACCAACTGAGCCACCACCAGAGTACTTGCTGTCATGCCGTGGTGGAAGTGCCACTCACTTGAGACCAAATCCTTTCGACTGCAAGAAGTACTACACTTGCGCCTGGAACGGAGAGACCTTCATCATCAAGATCCGCAAGTGTCCTGAGGGTGAACAATTCGTTGAAGACAAGCAATCATGTGTCCCTGAAGGTACAAACAAACTTTTCATCATTTAAACTTGCAAGTATTAATGAGAGCGTGAATTTTCTAGCTGAAGCTGGCGAGTGCCGACAAAATCAAACCGAACCAGCTGCCCCAATGGAGACCAGAATCGAAAACTGCCGTCGATTGATTGAAGAGCAAACCATTCCTCAGCAAGCATCGCTTGACTACGACTCAGTTGGAGCAAATCCTGAAGGAGCCTACCGTCCCTTCATCACTGTAGCTACTACTGCCGCTCCACCAACCGTGAGTCTAAAATCACCATGGCAATAGATTGCCGCATTTAATTGGAAATACTAACGCCATTTTGAATGTCACAGAGATTCATCAACGCTGACAACACTTGCCCAGATGTCGGTACATTTGCCCTGCCAAATGACTGTGCCAGATTCTACCTCTGTCGTCAACAAGGACCCAACATCATCGGACGTCTCATGAGATGTCCAGATGGTTACAATTTCATTGAATCACGCTGTCGTAAAGTGGAAGCCATCAACAAATTCAGATGTCCTCAACGAGGAATGAAAACTGATGACCTTGGCTACGGATTGGGTGTACCAATTCCTCCAGAGATGCTCAGTGAAATACTCGAGTAAATAGTGTAGCTTATAGGTCCAGACATATGGACGAATTTTAGATAATACTACGTACGTCTCCATGTACAAATATCTGCGGTGATAGTTTTTTTTATTGGGTTTTCCATTTAATTTATTTCAAGTGGTGCAAGCAAGTGGGAGGTTAAGAGGGAAAATTTTTGAGGTTATAATTTATTTAGTGACATACACAAACACATATGGGTTTGGATTCACAGTTAATGTTTTTTAGCCCTAACAAGCCCGAATGTTTCTCAAAGGTTCTCTTGTAAAAACTTACACTTTTGTGAGCACTTTTTATTATGTCTACCTACTGTGATATCTATGGGTTCTTTCACTCTATATTTATTGTTAATTTATTATTATTATTATTCATCTGAATTCATCAAATTTTTTGTGTGGGTGCCTAGTGTAGGACTATCTTGAATGGAAGGAGATCTTGTGTATATGGAAAGAGAAAATGATGGGTTTTGGAGGTTATATGTGAGACCTTTCTGGAGTTTCACAGTATTCTTTGTCCGTGCCAAATCAAAGTGTTCAGTTCAAGAGTATGAGCACATTTTCAAGGTGTTGAACCAAATAAAAACGTCTGTTGTTCCATTATTTCATATTGCTTTCAATCATATGACGCGCAGCATGGTGAAAGACACTGGAAAATGCATCCTTCATGAGAGCATTGGGAGGAATCAAAATGGCGACTTGGAGGGCGTCGGTAGTTCGTTTGTTATAAGGCCGAGTGCTCTGCAGTACTTTTGACTACCAGATCGTTACATTTTATAGTTATGGCAGCATAATTTGCAAGCAGAATTGATTACAAAAGTAAGATTCCGAGTCCATGTACATTTATATTCCGAATCAAATTGATTCAAGCACTCTACTTCTATATAATAGACACCTTTCAATTAATTTTGTACTATACGTAATTACTTAACGAGGCCATTATGCTTGCCATACTCAACGGCTGATTCACGAACTAGAAGTCATGAAATTGTTTAGAAAATAATGGGGAAAAAATCGTGACTAGTTGCGACAAGTTGTTCACACTTGACGTGTAAACTTGAATGGTCCCAGTGATTCAGATTCATTGATCAATCATACCGGTTTTTTGAAGGCACACGTTCCCTACCACCTCACCTAGGTTAACTCATCCTCACTACTACAACAAAGGAGTTTTTTAAATCATGGTCAAGTCCAAGTTCTGAGAATTACAATGGCCACTCATAGAGAGCTGTTGTGGAGATGAATGAATTTTAGTACTAACAACCTTACAACGAATGCGCCCCACAATTAATATTTTTTTCTTCACCGAACTGAAACAAGTACAGACTCGTATTCTCATCCATATGAAAAGCACATGAAGAAGAATGTGTGACTTATTAAATTTGCATTTTTGTTGTCAACAACAATGGCACCAAGGCAGTCGTTACAGGGGTGACTTGGTAGTTGCACGGTATTGTACTCGAACTACTTTATCTAAAATTAGTTCGTACATTTCGTCCACATCTCCAGGTACCTGATGACTGTACAACAAATGAGTTTAGCTAAATTGTTACTTGCTATACAGAAAGTATTTTAAAGTCTTTGAAGACTTGTCAATGAATGCTCCTCTCCGAGTTGCGCATGTAGAAGTCAAGGTAGAGGCTGCCGTTTTTTCATCTCAACTTGACCCAGAATTTCCACAAATGAGACTTATGAATATTGCTAAATATTAAATATCTAACAGGATTCATAGCGGGAGGATAATTCCCTCTTCCATTTCCAATAATATATTTAAAGTCATTATACCCATGAAATGGAACTAGCACAGATGGATGCATGCATGCATTATTTACAAGTGACATATTATGAAAGTAGCCCATCACAGTGTTATCAATTCTAATTCCCTATGAGCAATCCACAAAAGGGTTTTTCACCAGACATAAATAATATTTTATTTCCATCACTTTACATGGTTGAATACGGGGATTTGCTACTGTCAAAGACTAACCTACAAATTAAATTCAAGTTGAGTATTTCTATTGGAAAACATGGTGACAACTTCAAGACTGTTGTTGATACATTTTCACAGGACTTTCAGCTTGTTTATTAGTCTTTTAGAGTTTTCATTGATTGCCACAGTAACAAAATAATGACAATGACTGATGGTCCAAAATGAAATGATATTTCCTATCCGAGCTGATAATAAAACGAGTAAAATCTCATTCATTAACGACGCTACGAGATTGAAAACTTCGTACCGTACCCAAGCACTTGACCTTGTTGTCCGTGGAAAGGAAAGCAACTAAAGAAACGCTTGCCTGAAATCTTAAGGTGCCATCTAAAATATCAGAAAGTTCAAGGTCTAATCTTCATGTGTAATTTGAGACTGAAGATTTATGATGATGAAGAAGAAACCCTGAAGGACTCCTCATTTCTGAATGTAAGTTAACGGGAGACATTAGAAAAACTGTGTGAGTTCATTTAAAGTTAAAATTGAGAATTAAACTTGTAGATTACCCTGTTGAGACTGGCTGGCATAATTGTTGAAGAAGCAAATGAATGAATGACGGACTCACAGTGCTCCTGTTCCCTTCATAAGTGAAGAAGAAGAGTGAGTATATTAAAAATAATAATAATAATAATAGCAGCAAATATATTTTTGTATATATAGCGTCGACGACGGTGCAAAATGACATTAGTGTTGTTCTGAATTGCCTTCATCTTCTAGGGTTTAATAGTTAGGCTTGGGTTTGAGCTCCATTTGACTGTGCTTGATGTATAAAAGGAGGTTGGTGTAAGAAACTCGTTTCATTCCCTCAGCAGGTATGGAGTTGTGAAGGCATTTTATCCATTTTTCAAATCAAATCCCCTCTTCTTCTTCTTCATCTTGTTGATCACCTACATCTCTATTAACCCACATCTCATCATTTTTTTCCTCCTTTTGTTTGCATTGAGTCAGCTGCGAGTCTCGCGAGTCACGTCGTCGTCGACGTTCACACTCTCATCATCATCATCAAGCTTCTTCTGTATTGTTGTCTTCAACCAGCACCAACACCAACTGAAGAACACAGCATACCAGTAACAAGTCCCTTACATACAGCAGCAACAGCCGCAGCACCTACAGACTCTTTCCGTCTTATCGGATTGAGCCAGAGCCGAGGACCCCAAAAGTGAGTGTGTGTGAATGAGTGTGTGCGGTTCGGAT
Source organism: Deuterosminthurus bicinctus (assembly GCA_034698825.1). NCBI lineage: Eukaryota > Metazoa > Arthropoda > Collembola > Symphypleona > Bourletiellidae > Deuterosminthurus > Deuterosminthurus bicinctus. The sequence goes on from JAQIWI010001937.1 coordinate 5,181, forward strand.
TGATATTGGGAGCAGTAAATTGATCTAAAGGACTCAACAAGGACATTGATCAGGATGAAGTCTGGTGTCATTTTACTTCTGTGCTTGAGCACCCACTTGGTATGCTCAGAGACAACGGAAGGAGTGCCCGCCAAGAGTTCCTCAAGTGGTAGTCCTCAAGTGACAAGTCAGCCAAACAATTTGAGAGATAAAGTCCCCGTACTGGCCGAATCCGAAAGTCCCGTGACCTACGTAAAGCAGGAGCCAGTGGTGGAGCAAGATGATCATCTTCACGACTTCACCAAGGAGCTGTTGAATGTTAGCGAAGCATCTTCTTCGGAAGTCAGCAGCCCAGGCAGTGATGAAGACGAAGCTCGTCAAAATGTTCGAATTCAAGAATTGCTCAAGGGCATTCTCGACGGTCAGCTCTACTTACTTATCTCATAATCTCTTTTCTCAACTATTATTACCTGTCAGACACTCTGGCATCTTTCTCACTATACCTCCCAACCTTATTAGTTACTGCAAATATTAGCTCAGAGTTTTGTATTTACATTCGTCTCATGCTTGCCATTGGTACACATTTTGTACCGTGGACAAGAGGGGTAAAGTGTGATCATGTCTTGACCCTCAAATTCTCATTCATATTGACAGACCAATTCGGCGGCAGTGAAGAAGAAGAAGAAGACTTGGAAGACTTTGACTCAGACGAGCCTGATGTATTCCATGAAGATGCCGGGAACGCCTCTGATGATGACAAAGATGATGATGAAGAAGAAGCATTCACAACAACGGAGGCTCCTGATGGCAGCGTTACTACCGTTGCCAATATTCAAGATGACGAGGAAGCCGAAGAAGGTATAACTACCCTTGAGGCTGGCGTTACCCCAAGTGACAGGACTAGCCGGGCTGAATTCTCACCCCGGAGAGGCCAGAGTGGGCGCAGAGGTAACAACAAAAGAAGGAACAATGCTGGGAAAAATAAGAATGGAAAGAAGGAAGCCATGGACAAGTACAATCGCTACGTGGATGCCGTTTTGCAGCGCATGAATACTTTAATTAAGAGCAAGCGTATGGATCCTCTGCGTGTTAATCTGTATGCCGGTAACAACAATAGTACCGATTCCAAGAGAACTGAAGGAAACGGTAATAACAAAAGGCCTTTCGCTGGTGGTAAGAAGAACAAGCCGGGTAATGGGAAATTCGTGAAGAAGAACAATAATAAAAACAAATTCAACAACAACGGACAGAGGAGAGCTCAACCAGGACGTCGTAATCCTGGACATCGTGCGAGATATGATGTCGAGCATCCCTACGTTTTCGAGTAAGTCTCAATTTAGCAGTGTTTGTCAAGTGCTCCTGGTCCCAATAGTGCTCGCAATAATGCTTCTAATAATACCAAATGTATCCACAGGACAATCTACAGGCAAGAGCGTCAGGAAGACATTAGTGCAGAAAAGGGCTCCATGGACAACAAAAAGCGTCCAGTCTCCTCTGAAATCGTGGGCAACAAGACCTCTACAACTACCATCAGTCCCAATACCAATTCTACTGACTCCGAATCAAAGGAAATGAAACCCGGAAACCCGAACCGACCCACTCGTGGAGTTCTCCGCGGGCTATCAACTCTAAAGCGTCAGGGTCAAGTGAAAGTGATTCGCAAGAGCTCATCTGTTCGTGTCCTCAGATCTAACTTCGCACTCGGACCCGTCGCTTTGGACATCCTTCAGGTATGAATCTCAAATACTTTTAACCCTTCTTGAGCTGAGAATGAGTCAGATTATCATTCCATGTGACTCTTTAGAAATCTGGAAATGCCTCAAAAGCCGAAACTACTGCCACTGCAACAGCCCAAAAGCTCCGTGGAGTTATGGAGATCCGTCTGAAGAACTCCGGACCTACCAGAATCCGCCGCCTCCGAGTATTCCCACCCGCAAATGTCCGTGTCAAAGGTGAGAAGACAAACATCAAGAAAGCTGGCTACCGTAAAATCACCCCAGTTGCTGCCAAGAGGCTCATGAGTGTTGCTAATCAAGTGGTTCGTCAGTCGGACCAAAACCGTGCCCGACCTGGAAAGAATAACAAGAAAAACAAGCAGCAACAACGCCTGCGCCCAGGTCAACAAAAGCGCCCAGGTCAAGCTCACAAGAGGACCAACAATAATGGCCAGAGACGTAACAATAAGAATGCCGGGGTCAGGAGGAAGGCTCCTAGAGATGATAGACACGAACAGTAAATGTGTCAGCCATATTAACTTAAATTATTTATCTTCTTAACACATAACGAGTGGTTAACCTTCTTCCAAATGCTTGTCAACGAGTTATTATTATACTTATACCTATCCCATCTCGAAGGTCAATAAACATTTTTTATGAGTTACCAGTCAGTCATTCATAAATAAAATTGTTGAAGAATTTCTTCTTTGTAATATTTTTGGGATATTTTGGGGCCAAATGAGCCGAGATGCTCCCGTCGGGTTTCAGATGTCGTTGCTTCATCTTCAAAGTATAGAATCTAAAAGCGGAGAGCCTGCCTGACCCGCTGTACTTAAATGAATTATTTATTTTATACATTTGGGAGAAATCTTTTCTCTTGTGACGTTTCGTAAAAACAATAATCTTTTTAATGAATTATAATTTGGAGCTCGGAGTTTGGTTGCTTTGAGCAAGACATTCGGATAATTGCTGCCGGACTGCCTGCATTATTTTTGCAGTTGAGTTTAATGTGACTATCGGTAAGAACAACTGATGTCAAGTGACTTGCACTAACAATTATAATAGCGATTAATTGTCACTTCTGGAAGTGAGCAAATATTAAGAACTCTTGGTTCAAATTTTGTCAAAATGCCACGGGATGGGGACGATCGTCGGTGCTACGACTCGTCTGATCGCCGGTCAGGTAAGGAATGCAAATTTATAATGAAATGATTTCATGAATTCAATTCCACAAGTATTTTTTAAAATATAATTTTGAATATGATTATCAGGCCGGTCAAGCTACGAATACAGATCAAGCAGAGACCGAAATCGGTACGATAGAGAGAATGAAGATGATGACAGAGGTACGAGAAGACATCGAGGTTATCAGCATGACAGTGACCGAGATAGAGAACGAAGAGAAAGAAGTCGCTCGAGAAGTAGAAGTCCAAGTCATAGTCCAAGTCTGAGCCCCCCTAGAAATGATAATAGTAGTAGAAATAATATTAAACCAGTGAATCCCAAAGTGTCGGGAATTCAATTGAAACTGGTCAATCCTGGAGTTAGTGCTTCACCTAAACCTTCATCAGTAGTCTCCTCATCATCAGTGTCCTCGTCTTCCTCCTCGTCTGCTATTACTACTGTAAGTGTCTACATTTTGAATCCACCGACTAGTATATGAATTCATAGAACAATGAAAGCACATAAAAATTAGAACATGATGGTTACACATTAATGAAAAACTGATTGATCGCAGAAACCAGCCGCAAAGTTGAAAGTTGCGAGCATTTTTCAAGATGACGATGATGATGATGAACCTGAAGAAATGCCTCCTGAGTGTCGGATGAGAATGAAGAATGTTGGGAGGTACTTGTCTCTTCCAAGTTCAAGAAAATAGTAGCCCCAGTTTCTCAAAACTGGTTGCCTCAGTTCCTCCAAACTATACTATTTTAAATGTAATTTATATATCTATATGATCGTAGGGAAACTCCAACATCCGCCGGACCCAATTCCTTTGGAAAAACCAAGATTGGATTTTGTAACGTTAGCCATATTAACGAGAAGAAGCGTGGCACCTAGAATCAAGTCTGAATCTATTCAATAAATAGTAATAAAAACACTTTGAATATGTATCCCTCAATCTTATTGTATAAAAAACTATATAAATACACACATCTTTATGATTTTATCTTAGATATATCAATGGGGGTTTGCTAAGTTATTTGTACTTGATTCTTATTAGTAATTTAAAACCAGGGAATATTTTCTAATGAAATAATGTGTCTATTTCTTCATCATACCAATCTCACATAGTATACAGTCCTCGTCAAACACATCTCACACAACAACTAAACTTCATCACAAAAATCTCATACTAAAACTTCATACTCGCCTTAAAGCACTAAATAATTCTATCCAGACGCTACATCTGACATTAGTTGGGACTAATTACCAGAAAGGGACTTTGCACATGGAGAAGTTATGGAAGTAAATTATTTACTTTTATTTACATTCACAATTTTTAAGCCGAAATTCTCGAGAACTCATACGCCTGCACTCTAGTGGCAAAGGTAGAAAATGGCCACCGGCATCTAAGTCCTGCCAGCGCATATGTCAAGTATTGGGAAGCTCTCCATGATCGGCATGGGTCTTGATCAGACGTTGTGCGAGTTCCTGCAATAGAATATTTGGAAAAATTCGAGGTAAAATTGTGTAAAACTTGTCAAAAATGGCGAAGAAAAAAGATAGTGTGGATAATGGCGGTTCGGACCAACAAAGAGAGCCCGAGCCCAACTTTTCCGACGCGGAAGATTTCGTGGACGATATCACAGATGAAGGTGAGTTGAGAATTTTCGGCATGGCATATGATACTCAATATTGCCGGTATCTTCTACTTTTCTCATTCTCCAACATTCTGAAATTTAAATTCGTGGGATGTGAGATCTTATTAAATTTCCAATTCCGATGAGAGAGATTTTGAAATGTCGGGGGTCAAGTGAATGTTAAGATTGTTGGTACCACGTGGAGAAAGTGTGTAAGATGAAAGGGACCTATTTATGACATGAGGGAAGGTTAGAATGACATGAAAGTGACCCAATTGTGGCATGAAGGGAGGCTAGAATGACATGGAAGTGTAATATGAAAAGGCATTTGACTCATGTTGATTTATTTTGCAGGACTCTGCGGAGACTTGTTGAGAGTGAAACCTCGAGAGACGGATGGAGTTGAGAATGTAATTGTCGTGGATGGTGTGCCTCTTGTCGGAGCGGACCGTTTAGAAAAATTGAAGAATGTGATCAGGAAAATCTTCTCCAAATTTGGATCCATTGTCACGGAACATTATGCCCAGGAGAATCTTCCTGAGGGTGAAGCTCCGCAAGGACCTACAACGTACGTTGTTCAAGTATTTGGAAAGGCTGAGAAATTGTGGAATATGAGTGATAGAATGACATTTTTTTTAAATTTGACAGGTACATGTTCATCGAGTATGCTAACGCTGCAAATGCATTGGAAGCAGTGAAGCAAGCTGACGGTTACAAGTTCGATAAATCTCACACATTGATAGTCAACTTGTTTACGGATTTTGATAAGTAAGTCTCGAAAATTTTCTTTTATAGACACATATGGCAATTTAGTGATGATCAAGATTTGTCTGAATTCCTCTGTTGAATATTCTTTGGCTTAATCTTTTCTGATAAAGTGTTTTGTGTAAGAAAGAGTCATAAAAGGGTTGGAGATTCTAATGTGAATTGTTTGCTGACAGGTATGAATCCATCCCTGACGAATGGACAACACCCGAACCTCAGCCTTACAGGGATCCAGGAAACCTCTTGTCATATCTAATGGAACCGGATGCATTCGACCAGTATGCCATTGTAAAATTAGGAGCGCCTATGGCTGGACCTGGTGGGCAAACTGTGCAGTTTAATGACTTGCATGTCATGCTCAACTCTATCCCCGAACCTTCGGAGCTTCTTCAAAGGAAGGGAGGCACTGAGACAGTTGTGAAGTGGTCGCCTTCTGGAACCTACATGGCCACTTTCCACGCCAAAGGAGTGGCCGTCTGGGGAGGAGAGAAGTTCGAGAAGGTCAATCGATTTGCCCATCAAAATGCGGAGTTCATAGATTTTAGCCCTTGTGAAAGGCAAGTTACCTTCTACTTTCTCTTATTCTACTTGCATCGATACTTGTTCAGTGGTATTCATTGCATATTTTTGAGTTACTTAAGTACCTTATTTGTGACCTATATATGTGTGTTGCAGGTATATAGTGACATTTTCACCTAAGGCTGAGCGACAGTACGATAATCCTGAAGTATTGATCATTTGGGAGATTCGCACTGGGGCGAAGAAGCGTACATTCAGTGAAATCTGGAAGTCGCCTTGGCCCATTCTCAAATGGTCCCAAGATGATAAGTATTTTGCCAGGATCGGCCCGGATATGTTGTCCATCTATGAGACACCTGTAAGTTTGCATAGAATTGCTGCATATTAAAATAGTACCCTGCATAATTATGTACTGATGATGACATCTTATCTTTTGATAAACTCATGAAATTTAAAATGGCTTAATCTTTTCTGATACCTACGGTTACTTTTAAAGTAAGTAGGATTTGTGAGACGTAAATCTAAATCCGATTTGATAATGCAGAGTTTCCGCTTGCTCGAGAATAAGAGCTTGAAAATTCCCGGAGTGAGGGACTTCAGTTGGTCTCCATCAGACAACATTTTGGCTTACTGGGTAGCTGAAGATAAAGATGTGCCAGCTCGTGTGACACTTTTAGAAATACCAAGGTGGGTACCAGCAAAATTTCCGCTCCAAGTGTTCCGTGTTACAAGAATTAATTTTGTGTGCTTTGACTTTCTGATACAGTCGTGTCGAAATCAGAGCCAAGAATCTGTTCAATGTAGCAGATTGTAGAATGCACTGGCAGAAGTCTGGTGATTTCTTGTGCGTTAAAGTAGATCGGTACAGCAAGATCAGGAAGGAGAAGAATGACACCAAGTACAGCGTAAGTGTGGCCTCACAGTTCTACTGGATTCCCAGTCTAGTTAGGTCTACAATGGGATGAGATTCTTATTGAGTTGCAATTTACAGGGCATGTACTACAATTTTGAAATCTTCCACATGAGGGAAAAACAAGTCCCGGTGGATAGCACAGAAATTAAGGAGCCTATCATTGCATTTGCTTGGGAGCCAGTTGGTCACAAGTTTGCAATCATTCATGGCGAAACGAACAACTTATCAGTTTCCTTCTATGGCGTTAAGAAGGGAGATACGCCAACATTACTCAGTAAGCTAAGCTAACACAATGGACTCCTATCGGATGGAAAGGGATTAGTGACCGTGCTAACATTGACCTTGTAAATTTGCAGAGAAACTTGAGAAGCGCCGTTTTAACACCCTATTCTGGTCCCCACAAGGCCAGTTTATCGTGTTAGCTTGTCTGAAGTCGGCAGAAGGACCAATCGAGTTCATTGACACTTCTGATTTCACTGTCATGAACACATTGATGCCTGAGCTGACCACAGACATTGAGTGGGACCCTACTGGACGATATGTCGTCACTGGGGTATCCGCTTGGACCGGGAAAGTGGTAAGTAATTGTAACTTTAGAGTGGTCAATGTGCACCCAATGAATGGGTTGCAGATACTTTGTGTGAATGTGGTCAACTAAAGTGTTGGATCATTTATGCAGTCTGACACCGGCTACTCCCTGCTCACCTTCCAAGGCAAGACCGTACGGAAAGAGCGAGTGGAGCGATTCGGTAACCTTTTCTGGCGTCCTCGTCCAGCCTGCATGTTGCCTAATTCAAAGATTAAGGAGATCAAGAAGAACTTGAAGAATTACAGCCCACAGTTTGAAGCTAAGGATAGAATGCGTCTGAGCAAGGCCTCTAAAGAACTGTTGAAGAAGAGGCAAGAGATTGTAGATGCTTGGAAGGAGTATCGGACTAAGAAAGAGGAGCAGTATGTGGCTCAGAAGAAGAAGCGGTTAATACTAAGAAGCCGTAAGTTGTTTCACCACTCAAACAGCCTTTGTTCCTTGTTCATCACCCCAGGAACTCACATATACCTAATTTCTTCCAATCTGTTTTTCCTCTCATTGCAGAAGTAGACACTGATGAGTTAGACTCTGACAAGTCGTCGATGCTGGAAGAAATCGTCGAAGTTCTCGTTAAAGAAGAAACTGTTGATGCTGAGTAGTTCCCTGGATTTTCGTCCCGTTCTTTGTTTTTTTAAAGAGGAGCAAGAAGCCTTTGGCTGTTGAAGGAGAAGAAGAAGAAGACGGAAAGAAAAAGATTTCTGAACTACTTTTACCGAGACATTCATACCTTTACTACACACTTGAAGAACCGAACACATACACAGGAGCAGAAAGCAGTAATAAGTTCTTGTTGTATCCATGTCCAATGGACTTGTTTATGAAATCCAGTTTATTACTATCACTTCTGCAGCAGGTGGCTATGAAGTTTATTATTATTATGAATAATAAAATTAGGACAAAAAAAACTTGAGGTCATCATGTTTATCTCTACGTCCGACTGGTCAGCTCCATTCTGCTGACGTTGTCCAGCTCATCTCAATACTGTCCCCATCGTCCAGATCATCTCCATCCTGTTTCCATTGTCCAGGTCACCCTCCCGCTCAGGTCACCTCCACCACGGTAGCTCCCAGTCCCCCCGCGTGTTTGCGGCTATTCCCCGAATTTCCCATTCATGAATTATCCAGGCATTTGCTCCACTCTGGTTGGCTTGTTCGGCCTACCCGAATGTGCTGGCTGCGGGCTTGCATAGCAGCAGAGGGGAGCTGAACTCGACGACGTGAAAGATTCTGGAAGCTCCCTCTGTTTGTTAGATGGTATTTGTAGTGTGTGATGTGCTGTGCTGTGCATGTTGTTGCTGCTGCTGCCGAAGGGAAGCCATGGGCTTGAATTGAATTGTGACTGACGGAGAAAAAGGAAGGTAGCAGGATTTTGTGGGAGCATTGCTGCTGGGTAACTTTGTGGGAAGATTTGGAAGCATTTGAGTACATACTGAGCCTGGCCCCATGATACCCAAGTGGGTGAGCCCTATTGGGAAGTAATGTGGATGGTTCTTTGGGCTAAAAATCTGGTTGTGTGAGGCTATTGCCCACTACGTTATATATACATGCACACCCATAAAATCCAGTTGGACGTATTAATTCGCCTTCTATCTCTGTAGGTGCCGAGGTGGACCTGGAATACTACGGCAGGCAGGC
>JAQIWI010001938.1:0-14096 GCA_034698825.1 Deuterosminthurus bicinctus
GGACTGGTGGGGAAATGTGCGGAAGTAGCATCAAAACACCAACTTTCAAGGTCAATTGCGGCGGAACCCATGGACTTCCGGCAAAGGTGAGTAGGCAGATATTCTTACGAATCATGGGTCTTTTGAATGTCGCACTACTTTACTGTAATTTTAATGGTGTCTGTAAACCGACCCCCCTTTCATTTAAACTTGCTCGAATTGTAATTTGAAGACTTTCCCCTGAAACACAAAATTGGGCTTAAGCATAAAAAAAGTTAAGTATTCATATGCGTATTACAAGAAAAATAATTGGGATTGCTCCCTTCATGTGCATCCACTTCTTGTAGGAAACTATCCATCAAGTCCCGATAATTTGAGCCCACCATTCTTCGCCTGTGGCACTCATTCTGTAAAAAAACCCAACGTATTTGAGAGTATAACATTTGAAATTTTTGTGAATATTTCAAACAAATTTCTCACCAAAACAATATCGTATATGATACGGCAAAATTTTATATTCTCTCGCAATGATGGTAGGAACTTCGAAAAATACTTTAGAAAGGGAAAGAAATCGACGGTGGACAAGCCCACGTTGATGTTATCATTTTTGTGGTTGATCATTTCCGCAAGTCTCTTTTCCAAGGGATCATCTCCAGACGGCTTCCTGCTGAATATCATCTTGAAAACCGCATTTAAAGTTGCTTGTTGCGTCATATGGTTAGGAGAGAATACAGCATGATCATTAATGCTCCCGTTTATACGATCCCTCAGATCATTCAGCACTGTATGAATCTCTTCTGAAAATAATTCCTCCACGTGTGAAACGTCCAAAAACCCGTGGTCTCGAAAGCCTTTGACGACAATCTTCCTTGCTGTTTTCCAGTACTGCCCGTTCCCAAGTAAGATGCCCAATGGCTTCCCAAAACTTGCCAAGTAAATATAATGGTCATCTTCCACACGGTTCAGCCAATGACTGGAGCGGAAAACTTGTTTAACTGTTTCCAAATCCAAGCAAATGACAGCACCTGGAAAACCCCAATGGGCTTACACTACTTGGGTTGACTTTTCAAAATTATTTATTTGACATTATGATAATTTTCATACGGCCAGCAGATTTCCAGTTTGTTATAAAGAAAAAACGAACAATCGCACTGGAGTAGTGCTGCAGGATAGCAAGTGCTGCTTCATAGGATGCTATGCCATCCCAGAATACCGTGCGAAGTTTCCATGCGATGCCTAATGATACTAGAGAAACGTTCACAAAACTAAACTAGCTATCAGAAAATCTCAAGTGCTTGCAAATTTTTAAAATACTTACCCAAAAAATCAAGGTCTTTAGACCGGCTGGTACGCGACGCCGCCAAGTGCCCACCTGGAATGTCATGTGAGGCTTTAGTGGCCACTGAAACGTAGGACCGAATCAAATAAAGACCTTAAACAAAACTAACTATGACTATCTGTGAAATCATTCCGACGGATTTAATGTCTCGTTAAGCAGCACCGACTGAGTGCATTGGATGGAATTCAAAAGTAAATTGCTTTGTACTGCTCATTTGCTCACACACTTTTATAACTTGTTTGTAAATGTAATAAAATTAGCCGTTGGTGCAACAACTTGTTGCCAACAAGTCTGTGTCAAGTCAAATTTATATCTTCCATCTACACCGTACAAAGTACATAGCGAAGGAACTATCAGGATTGTAGTTAGTTTATCGTGAGCAAAAGGACCATTAATCAAAAGCAAGGGAACATGCCTACTGGAACTACAAACTGACTAGTACATGCCCAGTAACTTGTTTGTACTAGTACTGCATTTTCCCATGCTATTAAATCATGGAGTAAACTTCTTTAAAAAAACTGGAAGTGAATGAACTGATGGCCTAGATAATTTGCAATCTTGACAGATTCATTTTAGGATCACAGGTGGGTTCCACGTAAAACATCCCGGAGACTTAATCAATGAAAAATAATATTACCCATTATGTACGGTTTGGTTTAACAACTGCGCAATTAGTCTCCATTTTATTACTGGCGAGGATGCCACGACCGCATGCAGCTTGTTAAATTACTGAAATTTTTTTGCTCAACAGCCCAAAGTCAGAAATCATTGGTAAAAAATAGCAAGTTCATCTTGGTAACTCAGCTGGAATTCACATCAGGGCTTCACCTGCGATAATTGAAAGAGGATCCAGGAAAGTGCATGTAAGAAATTCTTACTATCGGGACGAACAATCTAATAGTTATTCTAATAATGTCGGCAATTATTCCCAAGGCGGCATCATGACCATGAGATTTTCCAACTTGTAAAGCAACAGGAAAACAACAATAAACATGCTTTGAAAATAATGTGTTCTCCATGCAGACTATGCTGGCCGTTCCATTATTTCAACCCCCTCCGGTCGGAACTTTTCAACAGCTTCATGATGCCGAATATCGCATTGTGGTTCCCAATAATCCGCTCACACAACTGTGGAAGTACTTTCATATCGACTCTCCATTTCGTGGCATAGGCTATTTGGATGAGCTGAGACAAAATGTTGATTGTTACGATGCCGAGGAAGTTGCTAAAATAGATTTTTTTGAATTACGTCTGCACGAAATCAAAAAGAGCATTGGTTTTGGATAGTGCTGAAGCACATGGACTGCTTGATGTTACTTGCCGCCTTCTCTTGCCAATCGGCGCAACAATAACTACATCCAAGACTAGAGAAAATAAATATTTTTGAAGTTTTGATTTTAGGAGATTTGACTTTAGTTTTTCTTGGTCAGAATATAGAGCAAGCAAAGCCATGGTTATACAATGAAAATACATCTGCAGAGTTTTCCCATAGAAAACAGTCATGGATTCATGAATATTTTGTTCAAACGTGTAAGTGGTAATGTAAAGAAAAATGTTTAAAAGCTAATCAGTTGTAAGTGCAGTGAATCATTCCGATTTTCATTTCAAATACAACTTTGAAAAATTTTACAAGCAGTCTGATGATTGCGACAAATTCTGATAAGACTACCAAGTTATAAATTTTGCAATAACTTTTGTTTGAAGCCTTCAAGAATGAAACGGCAAGGATTTTGAAACTGTAAAGCGGAATGCTGAGTGGATGAATGTTGAAAAGACCAAAATGACCGCAAACATTTCTGAGAAATAGTAATGCTCTAAGCATGTATCTCTGTATATTATATTTGAAATCGTCACGGTGTTTGACATGTGAGTAGACTGGCAATGCAGGAGTCAATCATGCAAATACTGCAAAACAAAGGAAACAAATAACGTCTTGCACGTTTTCAAAGATAAAGTCACGTTTATTGAAGGTAACGGAGCATCTGCCTAAGGCGACGTACTTCTCAATACACACGTCTAAGATCCTACGCATATGCTAATTCTCTCTGCCTATCTTTCTGCCGGAGTCTCAAAAATTTAGTATAGTATCTCTTTAGCCCTCGTACGAAAAAGACCTCACTAAAACAGCTCTCCTTAACTATTGTCCCACAATACATTCAATATAATAGTGGCAATGCGATATAATAGGGCAATAATTTATCATTTGAGCAACTTTGTACGATAAAATTCACAACGTTATTCTACAAGCTTGCGTCAAATATTAGTTCCGTAAGTTATTGTATCTAAGGCGATAGCACAAGACTTTCAATAGGAGCTTACGCCTGGTTGCTTGGACATCAGTGCATTCTGAACAATACATTGTAAGCTCAATGTAAAAACATAATTACTACACGGATACTTACGTTAGTTGTGCATATGTCTCTGGCTTCCCGTGTGCATCAGTGAATCCAATGAACTTATGAGGAACTGAGGCTGAAAAGAAAATGTAGTGAGCGGAATGAAACTTTCTTCCACTACTGCATTCTTTACATTCTTTTCCCCGGCATAAAAACTCTTCATTACTGTTAAGAGACGGTGAAAGTTTTGCTAATTTCTCCAGGGCTGTGCTCGCCTCTGAAGGGAAAGCATACGGAGGATTTTACAGCTTAAGGTTGAATTGAGGATGGCACTGAAATTGTTGCCCGGATCAGTGCAGGAGCCGGCTTTAAGTGTACTTTAGTTCAAGACCAGGAACATAGAGACAGGGTACAGAGGGAGCTGAAAGCACGTAAATTCACCATGGATTATCAGTTGATCACCGTGGACTCCATCCCATTACGTCAAACTCCTTTCTCAATCGCGATCCTTGTAACAGCTTACTTAAGTGTTCTGGTCCTTGGACTCGTGGGTAACGTTTTCTTCATCATCGTTGTGCTAAAAATGCCAAAGGTGAAAACCGCTACAAAGTATTTCCTTTTAAATCTTGCAATCGCCGATATTCTCGTCCTCATTTTCTCCCTTCTGCCCAGCCTCATCTCCAACATCTATGTTCGTAAGTGTGATGCGATCTCTTTCTAATATTTTGTGAGCAGTCAGTTGGACGCTTTGCGTTGCATTAGTTTTAATGCAAGTCTGTGGGGAAAGCTCCTCAGTTTATCATTAATGATTAACTTTTTTTGCGTTGATATTTAGTAGTGATTTTATATTTGCAGCGTGGATTATGAGCTCGTTAATGTGCAAGGCTGTTCCATACATTCAAGGACTGTCAGTTTGTGCATCAGTGTACTCCTTGATGGCTATTTCAGCTGACCGGTAAGCAGCAGGGTTGACTCTAATAATATTTTACTACTAATAAGTGTGAGCCATAATAATGAGCGACAAGTGACTTATTGGTATCTCATGTGCACAGGTTCATAGCCAGTGGGGTCCCCCCGATACGTCAAGTAACTAAGCGTATGGCACGGAGAATCATTGGATTGATTTGGATGTGGGCAGCTGGACTTGCTTTCCCATGGCTTCTCTATTTTGATATTTCAAATGGAGATAGGAGCGATCCGCACTTGGTCTTATGCACTGAGAGTTGGCCCTCCACAATTTACGGAAGTATTTATTTCGGACTGGTGAATTTGGGACTATTTTATGTCTTGCCGTTGATCTTCATCTACTTATGCCACCTTAGTATCTGGCTCCGCATCAGGAGTGGACTGGGGCCCACAGTCTCATCTGTGTCTCACATAGAGCTTGTACGTAAAACAACCCAAGCGAGTGTACAGAAATTCGTGATATTGGTCGTTGTTGCCTTTGCCATATGTTGGCTACCCTTGTATGCAATTTTCGTACGGATCAAACTGATTCCAGCGGTGTTGGGAGCAAGGGAAGAGGAATTGCTTAACCACGCTTTACCCATCGCCCAGTTGCTCGGTGCAGCAAACTCCTGTATCAATCCAATTTTGTACGGATTCTTTAACCGGAACTTCCGCGTTACTCAGCAAAGACTTTTTAGAGGATCTCCTACCTCGAACGCGCCAAAGAGCTGTCACAATTCTCACCATCCTCGTACGCTACCGAATCTAAAACTGAATTTGGTCAGGCTGAGTATAAAACCTCTCCGTAGCCCCCCGACGAATGGTCCGCTCAAGAACTCTCATAATTCTGCCAATTTGGAAGAGTCGAAAATGGTTACACTGCATGTGAAGAATCAAAAAATGGGAGTCATCTCGCGTTCACTAACCTACAAGGCAGCCATGAAAAATCTATTGTGATTATATAACAATGAAGTCGGCTTGTGTGGAATAGAAACATACTTATTCTTAATATTAGAATAGCTATAGTATATATTTACAGAGCATGCTCATAAAAATAAGAATTGCTGTATACCTAATTGTTGTATACATACAAATACACGTTTAAATCTGAATCCATTCCGCAATATATCCGTCACATTAGTAACTAGGCCCACTGTAGAAAATATGCAGTTGGTTATAGTAACGATGCTGAATGTTTATAAAGCTGACTAATATTTCTTATCCAGTTTCTATCTTAACTTTTAACTGTAAACTGTTGTAATTGTAAGTTAGATTATCATTACTAATCTAGCCTTCGAGCTATCGACACGTCTTTGTTGGTCGCTCTATATCACTTTTCTGTCACTATGTCAATTATCGTCGTCGTCTAATTGTCAGATTGCTAAATAAATCTAGCTGTCACGCTAGTTGCTGTCGTCGTCGTCAAACCAATGCAATGTTAAGAGTGCCATCGTTTCTCTCACACCCACTTTAAGTACCAGCCACAAAGAAAAAAATTATCACAACAGATCAATTGACATTTGTGCGAGCTCTTTTGATATAAAATCAGTCATTCTAGACAATTAAACAAGAATTGTTCAACAAAAAATGATCATTTGAAATAATTTGATTGCAATTTTACCTTGTACATTTGTGCGAAAAATAGTACAAAGTGGACTTGTTTGACTGAGTAATTGACATGATGCGATAAAAATTTAAAAATTACAACTCTACACAAAAGAAAAAACCTTCATTTCTTGTTCTTCTGTAAAGCTCCAGATTCAGCTCCAGTCAAGCTGTGTAGGAAGGTGGACGATACATCCAATCTCGAGAGAGGTCCCTCATCACGTTCAATTTATATGTAATGATAGAAACCACTCTATCATCTTACACATTCCCTTACAGAAAGCTTTCGATTTCATAAAGTAATAAACTGTTTACTTTGAGCTCAATTCATACTTATAATATAACACACGAATGCACTTCGGCTGCCCATGCGCATCAGTTCATCAAGTGAAAGGATGAGGATTTGGGACTCAAAGTAAAATAACGTGGGATGAATGAAACTTTCTCTCGCTGCACTCTCGTCCACCCAGCTGATGATAAAAGATCTCGGTGTAACTCAGGCTGCTCTCCTCAGTGTTCTGCTCGCCTCTGCAGGGAAAGCAGTGCGGTGGTGACCGGACGAAGCCTCATTCTATATTATCAAATTTACTCGAAATCACTTTAGAGGTTAGTGCAAGTTGCAGTTTAAATAACGATTGGAATAAAATCATTGGGCGTATCAGTTTACAAAGAAGGCCAATATACTAATGGGCTTTAATTGAGCAATAGAAAAAATGTACCAGGGTCTAGAGGGTTGTAAAAGCAACTAAAAGATATTCGCCATGGATTATGCCTCGGCCCCCGAGGATACCATTCCGCTACGTCATACTCCTGTCACAATCATGATCCTTTTAACAGCTTACTTAAGTGTTCTGGTGGTTGGCCTTGCCAGTAATGTTTTCTTTATCATCGTTGTGGTAAAAATGCCACGAATGAAAACCGCCACAAAATATTTCCTTTTAAATCTGGCGATTGCCGATCTTATTGTGCTCGTATTTTGTCTATTGCCCAGTCTCATCTCCAGCATTTACGTTCGTAAGTTAACTGGAGCTCACATTTTTCTTGTAATCTGATGCCGTGGTACTTAGTAGCAAATTTGCATTTGCAGCGCAGGTTATGGGCTCGTTTATGTGCAAGGCTGTTCCGTATATCCAAGGAGTGTCAGTTTGGGCATCAGTCTACTCCTTGGCTGCCATCTCAGCTGACAGGTAGGGTGGACATGAAATTAATTTTACCTACTGTAATAATTGATAATGGTTATGTAATAATTTGTTATTGATGGTGATGACATGACTTATTGGCATCCTCTGTATTCAGATTGATGGTCACAATTACTTGATGGCAAGCAATACACATAAAGTGCTTCGGCTGACTGGAGAATTCAAGAAATTTAAACCCAAGTACTCTAAAGCCACCACCAACACTTCTCAGTAAGACTTAAATACTCTAGGCAGACATTTCTACTCATGCAAATTATGTGTAACAAAGGAAAACTTGAAAACAGGAAAAACAGTAATTTGTTACAAGTTTATAAATTAACAGTGAAATAGCCACCAGCTTGTGTGCATTTAAATAGATGGTTGTAATAGAAATCCTCTGCAAGCATTTCAAGGAAGGAAAGTAGTGTCTGCCTTTGGCTTGAAAAACATAATCTTGATCCCATCCATCAGTAGGCTAAGTCTCTCTTCCGCCACACCGGAGCCCTCCTCCGCTCAACCGACGTCTCACAAAAATTTAAGTATCGCTTAAGCTCTTGTAGAAGTCAGAACTCTCGAAACAGTTCTCCTTTTATAAAAGGACTTTTTATATCTAACTGAACATAATTAAAACGCGTTTTTTAAATAGTGAACCCTCTGAGACAGTTTATATAAAGGGATGCTGCACATATTCAACAAACTTGTGTCAAGTATTAGTTCGTTTTAGTGCCCTTTTTAAAGAGAGATCACTAGCCTCACAGTGTAAGCTTTATGCTTGACTGTATGGACATGTATGCAAATTCGTTGTGCACGGATCATTTTCAGCTCAATAAAGACGCACTAATTACTAAATGGATATTTCTCCAAGCTATGTGTCTTTGGCTTCTTGTGCACGGCAGTGGATCAAATAGGCAGTTTGCGCGATATGACATAGAAGTATACACGTCATTGTAACCCTAATTTTAACATGGGTTGCCATAGGAACTCTCGCATTTACGCGCCTAACGTTTGTGTTACGTGGAGCTTCGCAAACTGCCCAATGAAAGGATGAAATACGACATACGAGTCTCAAAGAAAATGTAGTGGGCTGAGTAAGCCCTTTCTCCCACTGCATTCTCGCATTCATTTCCCCAGTGTAAAAACTCCTCACTGCTGATGATCAAATGTGAAGTGAAATCCGAGCTCACCTCCTCAGTACTGTGCTCGCCTCTGAAGGGAAAGCAGTGGTAACGGGACGAAGCATGAACCCTTACATTCAGTTTGACTCGCAATCGCTGCAGAGGATTGTGCAAACTGCAGTTAAAATGAAGGTAGAATTTTAACTATTGGCCAAGGAGCTTCAGAAACAAGACAGTAAAATATCATGGACTTAAATTGAACAAGAGGAAAAGGGTGGTGAAAGCATCCAGGAGAAAGTACCCATGGATTCTCACTTGACCACCACAGATTCCATTCCGTTACGTCATACAACGTTTACGATCATGGTCCTGTTAGCAGCTTACTTAAGTGTTCTAGTCGTGGGGCTTGTGGGCAACGTTTTTGTCATCGTCGTTGTGGTTAAAATGCCCAAAATGAAACCTGCCACGAAATATTTCATTGTAAATCTGGCAGTTGCCGACCTTCTCGTCCTCACGTTCTGTCTCTTGCCCGGTCTCATCTCCAATATTTATGTTCGTAAGTTTGGTCCAATTTCTCTCTTAACAATTCGCCCATTAGGGCCAAATTTCGTGTAATGGAAAATCGTTGTACAGAAGCTGAAAGTTGAATGCAAAGCTGACAGTAAAGAAGCGTTGGTCATTCATTAATAACTTTACAAGACGTTGGCTATAGTGTCAATTTTATATTTGCAGCTTGGGTGATGGGCTCGTTGATGTGCAAGATTGTTCCGTATATTCAAGGAGTCTCAGTTTGTGCATCAGTCTACTCCTTGGCGGCCATCTCAGCTGACAGGTACGCAGCAGGATTGACTTGCACACTTTCTTAACTTTAATGCAGTTTGACTTTTAATTAGGATAATGTGACTTGTCATCTCCTTTGTGCAGATGGATGGCCATTCGGGTCCGAATAGGTCAAGCGACCAAGGTTAAGGCACGGAGGATCGTTGTCTTTATTTGGATATGGGGGGCTGGACTTGCTTTCCCATGGCTTCTTTACTTTGATCTGTCAAACACAGACAGGAGCAATCCGTCCTTGATCTTTTGCACTGAGAAATGGCCTTCCCAATTACATGGGAAAATTTATTTCACCCTTGTGAATTTGGGATTATTTTATCTCTTTCCCATGAGTTTCATCTGTTTCTGCCACGTCAGCGTCTGGCTTTGTATTATGCGTGCAAAGGCACCAATGGGCTCATCCCTGTCGCAGATCGAGCTTCTTCGAATAACAGCAAAAGCCAGTGTACAAAAATTTGTGGTAGCGGTCGTTGTTGGCTTTGCTGCATGTTGGCTGCCCCTGTATGTCATTTTCATACGAATCAAACTAATTCCAGTAGAGCTGGGTGCGACGGAAGAGAAAGTGCTTGAGTACTCTTTGCCCATCGCTCAGTGGCTCGGTGCTGCCAATTCCTGTATGAATCCTATTTTGTACGCATTCTTCAACCGGAACTTTCGCTTCACTCTCCAAAGACTTGTTCGAGGACCTTGTGCTGCCACAACGCCAAAGAACAGTCCCAACCTTGATTGTAATCATCCGAATCAAGGATCAAATTTGTTCAAACTGAGTAGGGCATCTCGCAGTGATCACTCCAAGAATAATCAGATCAAGAACTCTCTTCGTAGTGCTTTCGATTCTGGAGAGTCGGATGTGATTAAGTTGCATCAAAAGAATCAAAAGTCGGCAACTGTCACGCGTTCACAAAGCTACTTAAATGCCATGGAAAATCTATGTACTCCAATCCAATGAAGTCAGATCATTAGAGACATTCATGAAAAATTGAATCTGTTTTAACTGGTATCACTTTAAGTAAAACCAAATTAATGGTTGCGTCCAAGTAATTAATGCACATTTTCACTTGCAAAGTCATTTGTGCATGAATTCTGGCAGATTTCTCCAGGACTTGATTTGCTTTCAAAAAAATAAAGAGTGGGCAGCCCGGGGGTTGGGATTGCGCCCCTGTGAGGGTCATATTTCTCCCATTGGCTCTACTGCCTGATTGTTAACTCATGTTCATCACCAGCAGAAAGACATAAAAGGAGAAGTACACATAACTAAAAGTTACTCCAAAAGGAGCTTGTATGGACCCCGTAACATGTTGAACATGGATGGTTACAAATTGTTCGAGGAAATTCACCGTCGGGTGTTTTTTGTTCTCTAATGATATGATTTACTTTGTTCCTCTTGTTGCTTCCATTTCTGTTTATTTTGTTTGAAATCAGAACCATGGCCTATACCTAAAAATTATATGAGCCAATGACAAGATGGCATAATGATTCTTTATATAAGTACATTTGTAATGAGTGTGATGCTTGTATGGAACAGCTGTAACGAGCTGGAACTTCTTGTCCATTGTGAAACTCGCTTGAAACTACTGGCAATCTACATAACACAACCTACAAATATAAGTCTAATCAACATATTGTTACTAAGTCTGTGTGACCTATGGACATGCGCCGTCCCACAGGTTTGGTTTTGGTTTTTGCTTTATTGTCAAATTCATCAGCGTGATCGCTGATCTATAAAAGATTCTTTGAAAAAGGTCTCTCTCTGAGTCAATTTCTATGCAAAGTTACACACAACATGCAAAAATGTGGCTGCCAAACATTCATTCCTATAGAATGTCTCGTTCACAGCATGTAAATAAAATGCATTGAAGATGCGAACGACGTTTGTATGCGGATCATAAGCAAGGTGGCTCACTTTGTGTGGATCATAAGAAAGTATGAACACTTTGTGTGGAACCAAAGAAAGGATGTGGGACTCAGACTCAAAATCTAGGTCTGTCTGCATGTGCCCGTTGCTACATCAAATTTGACAAGCTCGGCGTGCAATAAAATTGCCAATTTATATGCGACTATGCAAGGTATTGTGACACAGATTTGGAGCATTTTTTGGATCAGATGTGACACTTTAGATGTAGAAGGACGCTGTGTTGTTTGTAGTGACAGTTGGAACGAAATAACGAGTTTTTGTGCCTTCTACGCGTGAACTGATTCAAGCCTTTGTGGGGATGCAGTCATACAGGGACGTTTCTGTAGATGTGCTCGTAGGTGCAAGCAAGGGTTATGGAGAAACTTGAATAACTCCACAGAAAAGGTTGACAAAGGACACGAAAGCTGTTTGAGAAGTCGTGGAAACAAAAATTACGAGGAACATTGGAAAACGCTACTGTGCACACGGGCAAGTCCTTTAATTTACCATACGTTTTATACAATAATTCTATTTCAACTACATTAGCATTATATAACAAGCATAGGAATGACATAAGCGGCGCATAATTACATATCCTGGGGTTTTGATTCAGCCGGGATGAAAATAAAATTAATCAATCTGTGCTGTGTAGACCTAATAATCAAAATTCTTATTGGAAAAACGGGAAGGAACGTAGCTACATCATGTGATTTGTGTTGTAAATTTGAACGACACACTTTTCCTCCACATTCTTAGAAAATATCCATGCAGAGCTCTACTAAAGAAAGTAATCATAGCTTCATAAATATTTCTTACAAAGACGATGCTGAAATGTGAGCCAACTTTGGACACGAAATGGTTTGAGATTGAAGGAAACTATTTCCAGGGAAATGAATAAGTAACATAGAGCAGAATCAAATCATCCAATGAAAATACGCCCGCAGAATTATAGTACAGAAGGCAACAATGGCTTCATTTTTGCATTGTGCAAACATGTAATGTATGATGCAAATAACATAAGGGAGCTCTGTTTAAGGTATGAATGATGATGAATAACAAATTGAGTCCAGAACCGGAGATTACATTGCAGTTTGTAGACTGGAGAACTTAGCTTTCTTTGCTATAATATACGTACGCCGCAGTGCTGTCAGGATTTTTAACAATGGAAAAGTATGGTAGTTCTTCAGTAGTTAAGAATGTTTTTTTGGGCCAACACTTGAAAGAAAGAGCAAATGCTTCAAGCAGACATTTCTGTGTACGTGTGCATCTCAGATCATCATGTTTGTATACCTTAACCATGTGAATAAAGTGGGCGTTCATGATGCAAGTATGCGGGAGTTCTATGAGGCCACTAACTACCTCAGAGAACACCACGAGGTAGCATACCGAGTGAGAAAGACACGTTGACAGTTAGTTCATCATCCTTAAAACTAGATCAAGGCTTACTCTAGTCTAAGGCATGGACGTAGTAGAGGCACACCCTCACAGATGTCACATATATGTACAGGCTGAGGAGAGGGGCTGTTACAAATTGAACACCAGCAAAGGCAGTGAAAGCAACCAGGAGAAATTCACGATACCGTAGATTGCCAATTGACTCACGCGGATTCCATTCCGTAGTTACATCGTAACAACTTCCACAATCGTGATCCTTTTAATAGCTTACTTAAGTTTTCTGGTAGTGGGGCTTGTAGGACTACAGAGCTTAGCTCGCCTCAAATGGGAAAGCACTGCACTGATAAAATGACGCAACTCTTAGAGTTTGATCCCATCCATTATCATCAGAAGATAAATTTGACACCCACCCACTTGAGAGAGTCCAACAAGGCGGAATTATGATGATAATCTAATTGAAATTATCGGACAGAACAAGAGTTTGTGTTCTTACGAACATTAATTGGCAGTAGTGTCAATATCATTCCACTGTACTATCGAAGCTCTTCAGGCTGGTAAAACTTTTAATGCACGTACAGTTTTTAGCAAAATTGATAGGAATGTCTTACTACTTACTTGGAAAACACTGCACTGCTCTTTCCCACGGGGTTTTCACAGGGGACAGGCCATCAGTATGAAAAGAAATTCATTTTCAAATAGCAAAAACGTCGAAGCTAACCCTGCGTCTGGCTTCCATTCCGCATCAGTGAATCAAGTGAATGGACGGGTAGAATCAAGGCTGAAAAGAATGTTGAAATTTTTTCCCATTCCGCTCTTGTTATTACTTTGCCAAGCGTAAATATTCATTCTCACCGCGGCGAATTATATATATATATAACGGTGAAAGTGCGGCTCATTTCTTCAGTGCTGTGCTCGACTCCAAAGGGAAAGCATATTGCTCGAGTGAACGGATAAAATTGTTAAAGATTGATACCATATATAAATACTGGGTTAATCTGAGACAGGCGCTTGAAAGGAGTTTGCAAACCGTCATTTTAATGAGAATCTAGTTTAAACTACCGGCTAAGTGAGTCCAGGAAGACGGTCGTGTGAAAGTAAACAGGAGAAGTTATATTTATAATGGATTACTGGGCTACCACAGATTCCATTCCGTTGCGCCAGTCCCCAACCATAGTCTTGGTGCTGTTAATTGCTTACTTAACTGTTGTGGTCGTGGGCCTCGTGGGCAACATTTTCTTCATCGGGGTTATGTTAAAATTGCCAAAAATGAAAACTGCCACTAAATATTTCATTTTAAATCTGGCGATTGCTGACGTTCTTGTCCTCTTTTTCTGTCTTACTCCTAGCCTCATCTCCAACATTTATGTTCGTAAGTAAATGCCATTGGGAAAGTTCTCAAGGCCATCACTGGTAGTTTTAGTTATGACTTGAGTTAATTATTTTACATTTACAGCGTGGGTAATGGGCTCGCTG
>JAQIWI010001939.1:0-14095 GCA_034698825.1 Deuterosminthurus bicinctus
ATTGCTGGAGTTCAGTTCCCAATGCGACTTAAGTCAAGCCAGTTGTGGATTCGAAGAAATTTGAGGGCTATGGCAGATTCAGGAATACTGATTAAAGAGACGGCCGGTGCTAATGAGAACTTGGCCCTGATCAATAGAAGATTGCAGAGTTCGCAGATTGCTTCACAAAGTGAATTTCAGCCAATTTCATTAAGTAATTCTTGGTTTATTGTCGTCGTAGAGTCCTGCTCCATTGGTTTTGCGATAAGTGCCTTATTGTTTGCTCGGGAGCTGATATAGTACCGGCCAGAAAACATGCACCCTGAAAGTAAAGCTGCCACGTGTACATTTCATATAGAACTTATCGAGACGTCGGAAGGAACGGCCTGTGGGATACTTGGGTCAAAGACTTCAGGAACTTTTGTTTCGCCGTCGTGGAACGGTTTTCCAACGTGGAACCATGCAAATTTTCTGGGATTCATTATCTTTTTTTCTACCATATACTCCCATTTTAACATTCGAAAAAGGATTGAAGTTATCATTAACCTAACCTAACCTTGAAGCATTGATATGATTTCCTCACGAACTAAACTACCATCTACGTTGAGGTCGTAAACTTCGCAGCAGAATTTGACTTGTTCTGCCATCGACACCAATATCATGCTGAAGCGTTTCTTGATCCACATGTGATCTCAAATCTGAAAAATTGAATAAAATTCATTTTATTATTATATCGAGTTCATATGTAATTATAAACTTGCAATAAGAAGTTGATGCTTAAGACTCGGTATACTGCACCCACGTTATCCTTATCGAACAGACGAAAAAAATTGTCGAGCATGTCATCCGTGATGCCCAAAGTGGTCTGAAATGATGATCTGAATTGCCTCCTATTCATCTCAGCGGGTGGATTATTTCCTTGCGTGAGAAGTTGAAGATTTTAATCAGTCCCAAGATTTCCGTCTCGGTAAAGTTCGAATGAGAAATTTCACTCTTTGACTCGAATCGCTCTGCACTGTCAACCGCATCCAGATTTGTTCTTTGACTTCCTGAGCCATCTCTTTCGATTTTTACCTTTTCGTAATTCATACTCGGATTGGTTGAAACCATCCAAATCAGATTCTTTCATCGTTGATCGACGTCGAATGGCACCCGTCTATTTTTTTTTGCAAACACCTTGTCCAAAGGGCTAGAGTGTTTTTTCCGTTAATGCGATTTTGGAAGCTGAGCGGATGTTTGTCATGACGTGAAGGCGCTTGAGATTTGTTCGTATGCATATGGGAGCTTAAGGCTTCGTTGGACCCAATAGAAATGGATTTCCGGTGCTGAGCAAGAATCTTCGGGTGGACGCCATCAAATTTGTCCGTGTCATGATGATGGTTTGAATGAATGTAATTTGGGACGTCCTCCGAAGGCGTTTCTCTCTGTAATTACTGCGCGTGGGCCTAATTTCTGGCTTGATGTGCAATTTGGTTGGATCGACAGCTTGCTTAACAGGCTCAATGCTAAAATTTGCTCCTGTAGCACCTGCTACCAAGGCTGATTTTCGTACTGCATCTGCTTTATAACACCAAAGTAGCAGCTAATTGGTCAAAGATGTCGGAATGGATAAAGTCGGCAGTTTTAAAGTGACTTTGGTTGTTCAAGTTAATCCCTTTGCTTGCAGTATGGGTGAGACGGCGACGCTTTCTGGATTCATTTTTTTCCGTCGTGTTGAGGGACCTTCGGGGATAGTGGTCGTCCTCATGTTGAGTGTTTTTGGGGGCGCTTTCTAATGAACTGCTTAAAGGGTTTGCATTGACGCCTTTGTAGCCTCGTTCACGCAGTCGGGTTTGGATTAGGTGACCATTATTGTGAATTGAATGCACTAGAAATTGACTTTGACAAAGGAAGGAATAATTTCTTGGTTTTACTTTGGGTATTTATTGGTTACCAAAAAATGATAAAAGTTGTTCGCTTTTGTAGTATTGAGTACATAATCAGGACATAACGTGTTTTTACTAAGCAAAATGGCCGTGGCTGCCTTATTCTGGATGTCCAACTGATTGACCGGAACGCCGATTGAAGGCTTGCATGAAAAATGTCTGGGCAGCGAAATACAGATTAATTTGTCTGTCATGAGAACTACTCTCCATATTATTTATGTGCAGCTGTTTCGTGGCATTTTTATGTCAAAAAGCACTCAAAGTCATTGATTCTCAGCACAACTGGCTCACAATTTGGCACTCGAGCGCTAACTTTGCACTCAGCAGAAATATAGTTGTATTTTTTTGTGCAGAGCGCTGGTATTTTTTATAAAATTATGTATGTAGCCATGGGTGGTTCGTTGTGGGGTCTCGCTACATCTCGACGCCGATTACTGATTTCACTGAAATACGCATGGCGATTTCCGGCAGTTTCCACACACCTCACGCAATCTCAAGGCTTTCACTCTCTTAAAAATGAATATGATATTTGCGACTGTACTTGCGATGCTGAGTAAAGGATTCATTTTTGGACCTGACGTATTCTATATAGTGAAAAGCGGTGAAATATAATGTCATGTTACATTTGGCATTATTTTTGCTTCTTTCAGAATCAGAGTTTCAACCAGTCGTATTCAGAAACTCTTGGTTTATTGTGATCATGGAACTTTGTTCCACTTTTCTGAGAACAAGCGCTTAAGCCTTCGCTTTGGAGCTTCGCAGCACTAGAAAGAAAGCCCTTACACTTGTAGTAGTGGTAATAGGCTGGATAACAATAGTAGACATGCCCAGGTCTTTACTTTTAGTTTGGTTTGTGTTGTATTGCCATGATTTTTGAACTAAATGTACTAGCATAAGTATACTGCGAAGGAATCCGGATTAGCACTGACTTGATTTTTCTTCGTACTGATGATTTTTATTTTTAAATGAAAACGCCACTATAGCTATAGCTAAAGTTGAACTTTTTGTTGCCATGGAGCACTCTTTACAGTAGGCTATCTATCGCGCCCAACCCAAAGATCTTTCTTTAGTCGTTGTAGTTCTAAAATTAACAGTCATGTCTGATTGATGTACCTTTCTCGGAACTGTGAAAAAGCTGGGAGCACCGCTTTAGGGTGGAATATCTGAACAACAGAACTGCACCCTTCTTTATTGTGAATAGACATAGCATAACATAAACTTTTCATCATCCAAGGTTTTAAGCCCACCGCAAAGCACTACACAATGTGTCTCATATGTTCACTATAGATGAGTCATTGTAAGTTTCTTTAAAATAAAAATACTGAAAACGTCAGTACTTGGAGAGAGGGGTGAGGCTCCAGTTGTGAGAAGGGGAAGTGACTTTTATAAATGCGCTTACATTATGTTCACAAGGGACCGGCTTGAGAGCAATCCATATCCTTTCAGAAAATACGTCCACTTCATATCAAGGGATTCTCTCGGCCAAAGTGAAAGGCTGTTATCTCACGGCATTCCCATTGAACTGACAGCTACTGCTTCGTGCAATCAAAATCGTCATAATAAACTGGCAATTTACATTTAATTGTTACGTTAAATCTGTTCAAAGTTACTTACTGATCTTGACAATTTGGACTTGTTGCATTTTAATAATCATGCCACCCGGTCGATCTAAAGGTAAGTCGCTCAATCTGAAGCATACTAGGCTCTCCTCAGTTGTCGTGTGTTGTCTCATATAATTAAGAAACGATACGAACTTTAAACTGCTTTACTATACAGTTCTGTCTTGACCTTGTTGGCTTAAATATTATATAATTCTAGCTAAGCGCACTAGCGTGACCACGGCGGCCAACGAAGACATCGTCACTTCAGATCATGCTAAGGCCAGACGCTCTCAACTCCCACCGAACCCCAGAGTCCATCGAGGAACTCAATCGAGCAAAGAGAAACCAGAAGAGCTGTCAGAGGAGAGCAGCAACTCAAGTGAAGATTCTGAAACGGATGAGGACATTAATGAGAAGACCATGAGCAGTCCAGCTTGGATAATGAAGAATGCCAAACATTGCCAGAAATGCAAGAAAGCTTATCCGACGGCCGGTGAAGGGAGTGATTGTCTTACGTCACACAATCGACTTCGCTGCTACTTTTGTTTCCGGGTGTGCAAGAATACGGAGAACCTCTTCAGACATTACGAACGGGCTCATCGTAGAGGCGGTCGGCAGGGCTCTGTTGTTTGTCCTTGTTGCAAGGAAAGTTTTCGATTCAAGCATGTCTCATGTCATGTCATTAGTGTACATCTCACTGAAGGTAAAAAAGGTCAGTCTGCCAGGGCTAATCATAGGCTCAGGCGTGATACTGCTGCTATT
Organism: Deuterosminthurus bicinctus; assembly: GCA_034698825.1. Classification (NCBI taxonomy): domain Eukaryota; kingdom Metazoa; phylum Arthropoda; class Collembola; order Symphypleona; family Bourletiellidae; genus Deuterosminthurus; species Deuterosminthurus bicinctus. Next base: position 4,268 of record JAQIWI010001939.1, read on the forward strand.
AAGAAGCCCAAACTAGATGAGCTCAAGGTTGGCCATTTGGATTGTACGTTTAGGCTGGAGAGACACGACGGGAAAATGTTTGTCTTTGATTTTAAGAAAGAAAGGAATTATTTACGAGGGAGGTTTTATTGAACTGGGGATTAGTTTGATTTGAATATTTTCATGGATTAATTGACTGGTCTTCAAAGACACCTCTCGGCACATGGATTATAATGGGGTTGCTGCCAAGGTACCCAAATTAAATGAGCTGAAGATTTTCGAACTGGATTGAACTTTTAGGACTAAGAGAGAGGATTGTAACAGCTGGGTGTTTAATGTGAAGACAGAAAGGGATTATGAATATGAATTTTGGGTACTTTGTTTGAGTTTTTCTTGAATACTGTCGTTGATTTTTGATTGAATGTAATGTAATTTTAAGGAGAATGCATTTGGATAAGCATTGACATAAATTTTGTGTAATTTTTATTATGACTTAGATTTTAGATGTACTAGTTTCTAGAGAATTTGTTCAACATTCCTATTTTTACGTTAGACATGGATTATATTGATTGTCTTGTTAATAATAAAGGTTGGGTTTTTAGTGCACAATGGTTTTGAACAGTGTCGTTTAGCACACTAGACATTGACGAGAACAGGTTGTGGGATACTTGAGAAATTCATTGAAAACTGTATCAGTAAATCATTACACTCCGCTGTGCTGCCTATACGATTGCGGAACGATAGAAAAATTAGAAAAATTCACCAAGGTAGGAAATCATGGCAGACGCACAGACAACAATTATGGTGTAGTTCAAATCCGTTGTACCTTTTGGGAATCATGGCAAGCATCCCGAGGAGTCTCACCAAGTTGAGACTGGATTTTCTTGGCACCACAGTGACATTTTTTACCGAGTATCGAATTTACCAGCCGTGGAGCTTGTGGCTGAAGTCCTTAGTTAGAAGACAAAAATATCAGTCATCTGGAAGTTCCCCTCTCAAAGTCTTATTATTTGTTCGACAAAGCACATAACTCTAGCATTGAAACAGGGCCCCAGAACTACAACGATTCATGGCGGTTGCTATTGCAAAAATTTTGTTGTAAATACAAGAAAAATGTATTGCAAGCAGTCATGGACGAAAGGAACAATACTTCCGCCATTGTCTTTAACTGAATTCGAGTCGTTCAGAACTTTGTACTCGACAGATACTCTATACGATTATGGTACTATTGTACACAGCTGGCCAGTGGTTACTATTTTTTTGATACTGACTTTGGCCGTCTTAATTGTTGCCATGAAATTAGTAGACAAGTCTAATATTAATCAAGTGTCGATAGTAGTCATTTATGGACCCATGGGCCAAGCTTCCGGAAATCGGACGATGCTAAAGAAACTGACTTTCTGGTACTAAAAAATTACTCGGTACTTGGATTTTTTATGTATTATAATATATACTTGTGATTTTTTGTCTCGTTAATTTTTTTACCGGCTGATAACTTGCTGATTCAGGACAGCTGGTGGGTCGCCACGCCGATTAAAGTTTTAAGCGAAAAATGGCAGCCCCGTATGTACAAGTAATTCGGCCGTCTAACTCAATAATTATTTTCAGCCATGTCAGTTCAAGAACGTGTGCTGGAAACCCATTTTAGGGTGCTTCCACTTCGAAGATACATTCGTTCAACCAACGTGTTCTCATAATAACAGTCGTATGAATAATTGGCTTTGTACATGAAAGTGGATCGCCAAATGTGGTTGGCGACCGATTGGAAAGATCCTGGAATGAAAATGAAGCTCTTGCATACATTTTGGGCAGCAAAAGAAAGAAATTACACTCGTACTAGTGTAGTGGGAAATAGACTCAACTACAACCTTAGACATAAAGGAGACTGTGGACTGCAATCACCTCATAAAAGTTTATTTTCCGGAAGATATCGAACAAGATTTTTGAGCGAAGAGTACAGGTGGACAAAGCTTGACGTCACTTAGACATTTTAGGAGTGTCAATAGGGATATTAACGCAATATACATCCCTTTGTTCTTCAATTTCCAGCGCAATAGCACCTGGTGCGTTGTTATTCAAAGGATTACGACATCATCTCTGTTTTGTGACGACTATTTTTCATGAAAAATAATAAGGAATTTGTCGAGATGTCAGCAATAAAGTTTGGAATGAAAACTGTAGGCGTCAAAGCTCGGTCGAGGTTTTTACTTTTAGTTTGGTTTGTGTTATACATGAATATTGTCATGATTTTTAACTGAATGTAACATGACTACAGTGGAAGAATACGGATGAGCATTGACTTGGTTGAGTGCTGCATGGCTCTTTTGCGCTCGTTTAGCCCTAGACCAACAGCTGAAGTCAATGAAACCAAGAAAATTCATGGCAGTGGCAGGAATTTCTGCAATGCTCCGTACCAATTTATACCGCAGTTGCTTTACAGTTATGGAAACAGGGAATCCAAATAATATTAGCAGCGTTGGCGACCTTTCACTCAGCAGCACGAACATAAGTGTGGTCTTTGCAGAGGAGCACTGCACTGAGATTGTAAAGAAGCACCGAATATTGGGACAGGCGTCGACGTTTGTATTCAAATGTATTTGATATTTGCGTCGAGCCGGGTGGCGATTATGACCAGTATGGATTAATAAATCAACTGTACAGCTTTCATTTTACGCTGAAGATAAGGGCAGAAGGGTTACTACTGAGGTCTATAAGTACGCTCGAAGGGTACACAAATTTAGTTCATGTGATCTGCACAAGCCAGATTCGTAGAGTGATTGATGAAAGATTGTCTAGTAGCCGATCGTTGCCAGCGTTTTTAACTTCGCAAGCTGACTTTCTATCTTTTTGCCTCACAACGTCGAAGAGCATTGCCGATTTTCGGGAACATAAGTACACGTACAAGCTGGATGAGAAGAGCAGCTGCTTTTCACCGATTCGATGGTATTCAGTTTCCAATGCGACTCAAGTCAAATCAAGAGTGATTCGAAGGAATTTGGGGGCTGTAGCGGACTCTGGGATACTGTTTAAAATCACGCAAGGGAATAGAAACATAAGGATCAATAGAAGACTACAGAGTGTACTGAAGGCTTCAGCATCGCAATTTCAACCAATTTCATTAATCATGACAACCCACAATGAGCAAAATTTTAAGTACTGTCATCCGATGAGTGTGCCATATGTGATCAAGACAGTTTGTACATGTCTGGCGGATCCCTAGTATAGAACTATAGCGCTTTAGAGGAGCAACCATGCGCATCTTTTTATGTTGACAGGGTTAGAACTCAGTTCAATGATTGTGCACAATAATATTTGTTCTTGCATTTGAATCTTTAAAGGAGACATTAACAAGTAGTAGGTGATTTTTTAGTGATGAGAGATCTTTCCGTGCGGGGTCTGTATTCATACCGTGATGGCTTGATTTTGTCGAAAATTCATACAGGAAATACAGACTCCAATAAACGCCCCGGCCATTATTGGAGGCCCGGCGTTTATTAATTCAAACTTCGGCATACCCCGGCCTTTATTAGGTGGCCGGCTTCTATTGAAGGCCCGGCCTATAATAGCGGATTTACGGTATATAATTATAAACTTACAATAAGAAATTGATTCTTAAGACTCGACTTACTGATACTGAACCAACGTTATCCTTATCGAACAGACGAAAAAAATGGTCGAGCATGATGTCATCCGTGATGCCCAAAGTGTTCTGAAAGTATGATCTGAAGTGTTCATCCCAGCCCAGCGGGTGGATTATTTCCTTGCGTGAGAAGTTTGAAGATTTTAATCAGTCCCAAGATTTCCGTCTCGGTAAAGTTCGAATGAGAAATTTAACTCTTTGACTCGAATGGCACCCGTCAATTCTTTTTTGCAAACACCTTGTCCAAAGGGCTAGAGTTTTTTTTCCGTTAATGCGTTTTGGAAGCTGGGCGGATGTTTGTCATGACGTGAAGGCGCTTGAGATTTGTTCATATGCATATGGGAGCTTAAGGCTTCGTTGGACCCAATAGACATGGATTTCCGGTGCTGAGCAAGAATCTTCTGGTGGACGCCATCAAATTTGTCCGTGTCATGATGATAGTTTGAATGAGTGTAATTTGGGGACGTCCTCCGAAGGCGTTTCTCTCTGGACTTACTGCACGTGGGCCTAATTTCAGGCTTGATGTGTAATTTGGTTGGATCGACAGCTTGCTTAACAGGCTCAATGCTAAAACTTTCTCCGATAGCAGCTGCCACCAAGGCTGCTTTTCGTGCTGCATCTGCTTTAGCTGCTACTTTGGCGTTATATTTGTCAATGATGTCAGCATGCATAAAGTCGGTAGTTTTAAAGTGACTTTGGTTGTTGACTTTGATCCCTTTGCTTGCAGTTTGGGTATGAGACGGTGACGCTTTCCAGATAACTAAAACATAATCAGGGCATAATGTAATTTTACTAAGCAAAATGGCCGTGGCCGTGGGCCGTGGATGCCTGGTTTTGGACAACTAATTGACCAGAACGCCGATTGAAGACTTGCATGAAAATTGTATAATCCGAATGCCAAGCGAATGTTTTGGCGTCATCAATTCAAGCTTTCATATATTTTTTGTGCATGTTTTTTATGGTAGTTTTGTGCCAAAAAGCGCTCAAACTCATGGATTCGGAGCAGGACGAGATAAGAACGTAAAACTCCAGGGCAGCGCTAACTTTGCATTCAGCAGAAATCTAGTTACATTTTTTTGTTCAGAACGATGGTATTTTTGACAAGATCCTGTACGTAGGCATGGGTGGTTCGTTGTGGGCACTTGCTACATCTCAACGCCGATTACTGATTTGATGGAAGCTCTCTTGGCCCTGTCGAGAGGTGACGAAGAGGTGCCGGTTAAGCAAGAGACAAACTCCGTTCGATAAAACCAACTGCAACTCCTTCCCAACACCACGAAAGCTATTATAAATTGTGTACACTGTACTTATAATCTTTCATTCTAGCTTTCTATCTCTCTTACAACTTCTCACACTTAAAATCAAAGTTATACTGCCATCCCGAGTCCCGAGTCAAGTACACAAACTCCTTTTGTAGCTTGGCTCCAACGACGCCTCATGGCCGGGATCATAACTTTATTCACTACACAAATGCACTACGAAGTCTCGCTATAGCTCCCACCACTGCCCTCAACATTATTCCCTTTCAAGAAATGCTCAAAGGTAACTACAGTCTTTATTCGCACTATTTTAACATCATTTGGATGAGAGCAATCGATCTCAAAGGGATCAGGCTACACACCGAGGAAACACACTCAGTGCATTGGTTAAAAAATGAAGAAAAACTTTAAGTCAAAGAGCTCGGCCAAGCTGCTTTTTACTTTGGTTTGTGTTATGCATGAATATTGTAATGATTTTCAACTGAATGTAACATTATTACAGTGGAGAAATTGGGATAAGCATTGACTTGGTTGAGTGCTGCATGGCTCGTTTGCGTTCGTTTAGCCCTAGCTGAAGCCAATGAAACCAAAAAAATTCAAGGCAACGGCAGGAATATCTGCAATGCTCCTTACCAATTTATACCGCAGTTGCTTTACAGTTGTCGAAACGGAATCCATATAAAATTAGCAGCATTGGCGACCTTTTATTCACCAGCACGAACATAAGTGTGGTCTTTGCAGAGGAGCACTGTGAGGTTGTAAAGAAGCACCGAAGAATGGCACACGCGTCGACGTTGGTATTCGTGGATATTTGCGTCGAGCTGGGTGGCGATTATAACCAGTGCGGATTAATAAATCAACTGTACAGCTTTCAGCTTTCATTTTACGCTGAAGATAACGGCTGAAGGGGGACTCCCGAGGCCTAGAAGTACGCTCGAAGGGCACACAAATTCCATTCATGTGATCTGCACAAGCGAAATTTGTAGAGTGATTGATGAAAGATTGTCTAGTAGCCGATCGTTGGCGGCGTTTTGAACTTAGCAAGCTGACTTCCCTTCTACTTGGCTCAGAACGTCGAAGAGCATTGCAGATTTTCGGGAACAAAAATACACGTTACAAGCTAGACAAGAAGAGTAGCTACTTTTAACCGATCGATGGTATTCAATCGCCAATGCGACTCAAGTCAAGTCAAGAGTGGTTTCAAAGGAATTTGAGGGCTGTAGCGGACTCTGGGATACTGTTTAAAATGACGCAGGGTACTAGTAAGAACATAAGGATCAATAGACGACTACAGAGTATACTAAAAGCTTCAGCATCGCAATTTTAACCAATTTCATTAAGCAACTCTTGGTTTATTGTCATCATGAAGTTTTGTTCCACTGTTCTTGGAACAAGTAAGTACTTTAGCCTTCGCGTGGCAGCTGCATGGCACTAGCAATAAATAATTAAATTACACTTGTAGTGGAAATAGATTGAACTGAACTGCAATACTGGATATACCAATTTTTTAATTTTAGATCAGCTCTTTAGCATGACCTCCCTTTCATTCATCAAAGTTCAAGCTGTTTATTTTCTCTTTTAAGAGCATTAAATCTAGACCAATGCCGGCTTTCAAGTTTCTCGTACCGAGGATCTATGGGTACTAACCCTGGCTTATTGAAAACTGAATCAATCAATGCCCGCGAAACACTTAAGTTACAATGTCCCTAACACCTGCATGTTAATAGGCAACTTCTACGAGCCTTCGTTTTTGCCATTACACTAGTTGAAGGCCTAATACATAACCTCTGAAACCGCTAAATGGCGTTATGTTCCAACAGGTGATTAGTTCGTACTCTCCAGCTTTCGAACACATCTATGACTTGGCCTTCCTTTTTTATTATGAAAATCATTAAATGCAAAAGATTTAACAGTCTCACGTAAAATAAACACTCGCACATAAAATGGTACTCCTGTTTGAATTTCATTATTTCATTATTATTTGCTTGTACACATTTCCTTGTTGGTATTGTATACAAGTGTGAAAACAAGCGAGTCGATCAAGTTGTTATTGCCAGGATGTCACGGCCATTCCCTTTAAAAGCCTTGAAGCGTAAGTGTCCTGGGTAGTTGTAAAAATGAGCTATGTGTGGGTAACTACTAGCATCTACTGCTCGTTACTATTCATCTCCACCCTTTTGTGGAAAACAGCAAGCGGCCAACCTCGATTAAACACAAATACACGAATCAACATTGCAACTACCGTCCGCTGCAAAGGATTCTTTTGTGTACATTTTTTATCTAGACGACAGCATCTTTGAGTACACGGAGCTGAGCTGAACGCATTAATTGAAAAGCACATATGGACGTCTGACACTCAAGCAAGAAACGCTTCAGTTGACTCAAAGGCGGCACAACCATCGGAAGTAGGTTCTCATCGGAAGTAAAAAATTTAACCGTACTCCACGATTGTTATATGATTAGAACCAACAACATGGATGTTTCTGGCTATTTCTGTTTCTTTCTTTGTGACCTATTTACATTCATCATGCAAAGGAAGCATGGAAATTTGGATCGAGTGACCACAGCATGGCTCTTTTGTATTCGTTTGGCCCTTGATCATCACTTGAAGTCAACAATGAAACCAAGGAAATTCGTGGGAAGTGCAGGTATATCGGCAATGCGTCTTACCAATTGGTACCGCTGCTAACTTGCATTCTGAGTTTACTATTGTGGAAACAGGAGTTCCGAAAAATATCAGCAGGATACAGGCTGACCTTTTGTACAAATATTCAAACATAAGTCTGGTCTTTGCAGATGACAACTGCGAAGTTGTGAAAAAGCACCGAGGCGGAGATGACAATAATATGCATATTTGCTTTGGGCTTGGTGGTGATTTTGAACAGTGTGGCTTTATAATTCAAATCACCTTTCTAGATGCGGTGGTAGGATTCAAGTTCAAAGACAAGCTCCCGAAGTATTTTAATAGGCTGAAAAGACGCCCAAATTCAGTACATGCTGTCTGCACTGCACGAGCGAGATCCAGGATATATTTTCTGAACGAAAGTCAAGGGGCCAAGTTTTGCCTGCGTTTTTACTTCGCAGTTTGACTTCCGTTCAACTTGGTACGCGATATCAAGGAGCATTGTTAGACTTGGGAGGACAAAAGCACACATACAAACTTGACTTGAAGAGCAGCTGATTTTCCCCAATTGCAGGAGTTCAGTTTTCTTAATTAGACTAAAGTCAAGTCAATTGTGGACTCGAAGAAATTTGAGCGCTATGGCAGACTCAGGAATACTGATGAAGGAGACGGCCGGTGCTAATGAGAACTTGGCGCTGATCAATAGAAGGCTACAGAGCTCGCAGATTTTTTCACAAACTGCATTTCAGCCAATTTCATGAAGTAAATTCTTGGCTTATTGTCGTCATAGAGTTCTGCTTTCTGCTCCGTTTGTTTTGTAATGAAGTACCTTTTAGTCTTTCCTCGGGAGCTAATTAGTACCAACTAGAAAACATGTACTAGTCTGAAAGTAAAGCTGTAACACGTACAATTTGTATCTGAACCGATCGAGACAGCGGACGGGCCGGCCTGTGCGTAACTCGGATTGCTGAAGACTTCAGAGATATGTTTGTTTCACCCTCCTACTCAGCGGCGGATCCAGAAAAAAATTTAGGGGGGTGCCTAGGTGAAAACGTAAAATCGATTTTGAGATTTATTGCTTTCGAAAGCTTGTTTTCACTATATCTCAACCGTCGACGGATACAGGGAAAAATTTGGCCTGGGGTGATATTATGTCTTTGCCAAATGACTTCTCCCGCAAAACAAAATTGTAAAATTAATTATAATCGGCAGTAAACTCTCGATTCTTTCCAGTGTTCTTCGGAATACCCGCATCGGCTAATGCAATGATACCAGCACCATTTCCATTGTCCAATTTTTTTTGAAATTCCACTGATTTTTCTGCTGCAAACAAATGGCATTTTGTAGAGCTCTGATTCGTGAAGTCTTCGTTCCTCGTTGAAAATTAAACCAATGCTTGGTAACAAACACTCCAAGTTGCTGTAAAACAGAAGAGCAGTTATATTTTAGCAATGAATACTGAGAGACTTCCGAGTTGTTATGCTCCGTCTTGGACGTACAGAAAAGCACGCAAAATAGGCAATAAATGCCATTTTTAGAGGGACCACAAGCCAGCCGTCTTGAAATTTACGGCGTCACAAAGTTTACCAGTAGAAAACTCATGTATTTCGTCTGGATTCCATTTCTTTGTTAAAAATTGAAAGCGCTTTTCTTGCTTGAGTTACAGTCCCCAAGCGAATGGACTGTCACTTGTCTTAATCTAGGCAAAACTAAAAATACTTCTATACTTAATTATTAATTAGACTTTCAAACAAGTCATCATTATTTCTTTAATACTTCCAGGACCCACTGTGCATTTTTTTCTGCACTTGCTGTCTTACTGTTCTCCAAGTTGTCAGCATGGTTTTATTTCATCACATTCCTACTCAGTGTTACAAATACGTTTTTGCTCGACTTTGAGCTCGTGCACTCCTCCAATCTGGCTGACAAAAAGGTCGTTAAATCAAGCTGCTTTTTTTCGTCCATCACTTTAAGCTTGTTAGTTATGCTGGCGAGATCAAAGTAGCAACTTGCTGCGATTTTAAAATCATGCATTCGTTGCTGACTCTAATGCTCGCCAGGCAATGCAGCTATCAAGCACCACAAAACTCAACGCTTGATGCTTCAAAGGCGTAGATTTAAATTGAAATTAAGGTGCAATATGATGGCGTCTGAATGTTTTTTGGTTAATCAGAGGTCATTTCCACATTTGTAGAGTACAAGAATACAGCCATGAGCTCTTGTACAAGTTTTTTTTTAATTTCCGACAAGTTTTTTTATTTTATCTAGTGCTAGCTGAATTTCTCAGGGGGGTGCCTGTGCACCACAGGCACCCCCCCTGGATCCGC
>JAQIWI010001940.1:0-14093 GCA_034698825.1 Deuterosminthurus bicinctus
ACGTCACATTTTTCAAGTAAAAAAAAAACAAAACAAAGTCAGGAGACATATGTCAGAATCAAGTGCGTCACCCCCTTCAAACTTTCTCACTTTCAAAGGGGGGTTAGGATTACAGTAGAATTCAATGTTATAAATTTTTACGACAACCCCCCGTGGGTTGACTTGCTGCTGTCTTACTCTAATGAATCCATCGAGTAATCAAACTGAGCGAAATTGTTATTTGTATGAAGGTAACAGGGTGATGATATGGCAGGTTGAGTGAAAGACAGGTGCTCATTTTCCCTCACAACATTACGTAAGTGGTGTAAGTCTCATTTATCAGCTGCAATGTTATTAAATGCGTTGTACTTGCAATGCTGTCATAGCTGGAGAAATTGTGAGGTTGAAAACTTTCATTTTTCCATGTTGGACACAGCCGTTCATTATGATGACGGGACAATAGACGACAAGGGAAACTTCAGCCATCCTTCAACACACTGACAAGACAAACATTAACACTGGGACAACCCTTAAGTATACATGTGAAGACTGTCATGAAAACCTGTATTAGTTTCCATGTGTGAGTCAGGTCCATTTGCATTTATTGGAAAAGTTTGAGACTATGTGCGTGAGGCGTGATGCTAGTGATTTTCCTCAAGCATGCATTTCTCGGACGTGCTGGGCACAAAGGTGGTGGTTCCCCTAGAACAATTGGATTATCCTAATAAAGTCCAACTGTTCTCTTTCCATTGTGTACGTGTATAGAGGATGTGCGTTTGCCTTATGTGAGCGTGCAAAGATACCGACTGTCAGATTGGCTTGAGTTTTTGGTCATAAAGGATGGGAGAAGCCGGTACAAGGCCGGGTGGGAATAAAAGTCATAAAAATTCGGTCGAGGCGAAGAGAATCGGGGAGAGTGAGAGAGGGAGGGAGGTTGGGGAAAGTGAGCCGGGAGAGAGACGGCGTCGTCGCGAGAGATTTCTCCTCCAGTTTATAATGCATGGAACTATCGATCAGATGACGTCATCCTCCTCATTGTCCCGTTATTATGGTCACACCGCAGGGGTACACTATATTCGGGGAGATCCGATCGTACACTGCGTGCCTTTCGCCTTCGTCCTATAGCCGCCGTCACTCCGCATATTACAAACGCATACACAGAAAGCCAGAGAGAGAGAGAGAATTCTTGAGAAAATCCAGCCTGTGAGGATCGGCTGGAGGATGAAAGTAAGGGTGTACATATGCAGACGGACGGAACAAGCGCAGGAGGGAAAGAGGAGCTTTTGTGGCTCAGGGTCTCGGGCTCGAACACCACCACCCCTGGAAAAGCCTCAGCGGATTGTCTGACATTTTCGGGTGTGGATTGAATCCAGTTTTAACTTACAATACAACACGGTCCCTGCCCGATCAAACTGTTCCCACTAAACAAGTCGGATTTTGACTTAAAAATTGCGTAGAACGCGGACTGTTTCAAGTCAAATTTTGTACCTTGGAAGAAGTCAAAGTGTCATTGGCAGGAGAAGAGTAATAATAATAATAGTTTTGGGCGGTATTTGCCACCAGTGGACAGGACTGGGATATACACACTAATGTAGTGTGATTTACGTTGTGGCTTGTTTTTTCGTGTCTTGTGTGAGTGTTGAGGGGTGACAATGGTCACAGAAAGCTCACAATCGGTAAGACAAAGTCCATAATTATCTCATTCTTCCTCTTTATCCACCCATTTAACTTTCCATTAGCCGCCGACACGCCCGCTTCCCTCCGGCAAACTCTGTCTTTAGTCATGGCCGGAGAAATTGTTGTCGGCAACTTGTGTTGTTCAAATACCCGGATTTTACGTTTTTCTTAATCCTTTCGTATTATAATTCTTTCTCCTGCGGTCAACTTCTATAGGCTTGAAAAGGTCGCTTGTTTTTTTATTATTTGGATAAGAAGAAAAAGCGGGTCCATAGAATGTTAATTTGGGCGAGGCTCTTTACCTTTGCCATTTAACAAGCAAAGTGTTCAGAGTGAGAGAGGAGGGGATCCGTCGTATACAAGATCAAATTGCCAGTCTTGTTTTTACTGTCGAGCATCCCATTCACTCCTCCTTTACATCCTCTCCATGAAGTAGTTGTAGCACCGTGTGTGAGTGTGTAGTATTTTATTATTGGCTACCTCATAGTGGCACCTTGGGTCAGGAATGACCTGTAAAATTACACGAGAAAATCCCATAATATACTTTATGTGACAGAGGAAAGCGGGACGTGAGAGAGTTGAAATTGACGGCAATCATTCCTTGTGTATGAAAAAAGATGGAAGAAGTGTACGGAGAAACTCAAGTTTCTCTGTATGGGCGTATAATATGTAACACATTTGTATACATATGGACCCGTTCCGGAGGCAGTATGGGCACACTAGTGGCTCTGTAGAATTCTTCTTACTGCTGCAAACTTTCTCTGCATTGTATCGATCGTACTAAAACTCACTCCTGCTATGGTCCTCGTTTTATTTTCCAACTCACATACAACTTGTCGTCGCCGTCCCAACATTCCCATCTAACACGGCCTCTCCAAGCTCGCAAACAACAACAGTCCCCCTACTAATGCTCTACTTTTTGAACAAACTTTTTCACATTCTACTCAATCTCAAATTAGTTTGTCATTACAAGTACCCCAATCCGTATCCATCCACTTGAGCAGAGTGTGAATGGGAGGTCCACATAAAGATCATTGCTAAATTGCATTTTACTGTAGGATAAATCATCATCGGGAAAGAATCCAGCGTGATTAGGAGAACCATACGAGCAGTAGGAGGGATGATGTGGAGGCCCATTAGACCTTTCTTAATTTGGTATAAATGGGCAGTTAGAATGGAGGAATGCCAGCCTGTGGCTGGATTTTTAAATCCAATATTTCACCCAGCCAAATCTTTTCACCCAACATCAGCTTCATTTTCCTTTTTGGTTATGATGATGACCATACTGATGGTGCGGCTCCAGACCAGAAGATTCCCCTGTGAGAGTGAAAAAAACTCTCGGCTGGCTGGCTGGAATCATCTTGTGATTTATTGTGTAATAATCTGCTCTATTTAGACCTGCTGTGCCTGTGGAAATGAAAGAGGAAATGTAAATGAAAACAGGTTCCTGGGTACTCGCATCCTTCCATCTGCGTCCGTATGGACTGGATGCAATTTAAAAGTAGGTCAGTATATGAAAGGTCGTGGTGTGGTGGAGGAGTCTAAATTTTTGGCACTATCTTAGTATGCCAGCGACTAGAAAATAACTGCCACCATTTTATCTTGAGTATTATCGACTGATGAAGTCATGAGAAAGAGTTTGTGACATAAAAAATAATTGTCATCCAGCCTTTAAAAGAGTCGTATGGTATGTGTGTGGATGTGTCATATTGTCACTGGAATTGACTGAGTGAGCGAAGTCAGTAGAGCTGTCCCATTTCCAAACTCATCCACTCTGTCATCATGGGATTGCCAACCTTGTACAAAATCATGCAGTTGAAAAGAGAGGAAATGAGACTGCCAGGATATGTGGGATGACAGATGAGGAAGAGGCTATGAAGTGGTCATTCTTAAGTTCTCTCATAGAAATGCTGGAAATATCTCATTGAGCCTAGTGCCGTGCTTTGTATCATACGAGCGGATTTGGGTCAACAGATGTGCTCAATAACCTCTCCTCCACCCTTCAGTGCTCGCACTCTGATTCATCTTTGCCGTCATGTGGTCAGTTGTAATAATAATAACAAGCTGATTGTTGATTTTCCACTGCTGACCTCGGTGTCATCAAGCAGTGTAATGCTGTAATTAAAGCCTCATTGCAAATAGATCAATCCTTTGAATAGCATAACTTTTTTAAATATGTGAGTCCGTATTGATCACCATAGTCCTCACAAGCTATCTGTTGTATAAATCAGGGTGAGGGGCTGTGACGTAAATATTTTACATGTAGGCATACAAGCGGGTCGTTGTTGAACACTGGATTGATTTTACAAGGCGCATGTCCCATAAATCTTGTTAGCAACTACGAGTGAACGTGTTCAAAATCCCTTCATCATCCAGTTCGTTATTTTTCATATCTCTGTACAAAAAGGCTTGAGTCAATAAGACCGAGGATTGGAATCATGGTTGAGCTCAACGTTTCAGAGTGATGTCAGGCTCAGGAGCGAAGAGTGGACTTGTTTTCGCATGATAATCATATGAATGGGAATGATCTATCAGCATCGGAGAGATGATGACAATGAGTTAATCAAGATGCAGGGTCCGGGGTGAGGGCCATTTTTTATAATATGAAAGGGTTCAGATGTCTTTGCCTCTGTGTATGCATCACAGTGTCCCGCATTACGTCCCATTGCATTAATACTGCACTTTCTTTTCACGAGACTCCATTCAGTCTAATGTGTGGACGGGAAAGGGGACGAGATTTGTGATGGGCTGTAGTGTATGGAGCAAACATGCTGAATGACATCCGTTACGCTCTGTCTTCCGCACTACAATGTCCCCATTACATACCCCTCTCCCGTGCCTCATGGCTACTCCAGCTCGTGTTCGTGCAACGTACGAGCTTAGGACATAATGTAGGCATCACTGTATATTTTTGTCATGTGCATAAGTGTTTGTGTGTGTGTACGCAGAGTCATTAGTTTGAACGAGATTATTAGTTGTTTCCACTGAGGAAGCAAGAGCGAATATTGTGCATCACTTTTACGGCTCGAGTATTTTCTAATTAAGTTTTAAATTGCGGCAACAAGCAATTATGTATTGAGATTCAATCCTTGCTTATGCCTCGAGTTAGGCTATGGTGGGACATATCTCTTTTATATTTGGAAAATTCGGGTCCTTTCGGGTAATTCTAAGGGCTCATTTAACGTTTAAGTCCCTGTGGGCCACATTATTGCAGAATGGCTCTTTATGAAGGTTGCCTTCCCTCGGAAATAAGTCATAAAGGTTGTATTTAATGGAGGCTGCGTTTGAAATTGGCCATGGAGGTTGCACGGGAAATGCTCACGCAGGTTGCTATGGAAATGTGAAGGCTGCTTTGAAAAGTGAATGGAAAACCATGTTGTTACTGCTTGAATGTGTTATCTATGACTATGACAGGCATACTGGATGCGTACATTGAGGATGCGGTTTTGTACTGAGCACTGAGAAAACTTGTAGTCGCACACAGACAAATCTTCCTCCCCTGTCTCTATCTTTACGCTCTAACAGTTCTGTACGCTCAAGTGTTTTAAATAGCAAACGAGGAGTTTGGTAGTTGAGGTGATGCGGATTGTTCTTCTATGGAAAGGATTCCAACCTTTTAAATTTACTCGGCTGACAAAAGCGAAGATGCTGATAGGGCGTGAATTGTCCATTGGAATGATGCTCCATTTCATCCACCATCGTCAAACACCGTGTGTATCTCTGTAACATCTTGGCATTTTTTGTCTACACTTTTGGATAGGAACCTTATGATCCCGAGATGTTTGCCATGTGTGATAGTTTTAGACGAAGGCGTCGTGTAGCGTATGAGTCACTCTTGCTTTCATTATCCTCGTGATAATAATTATTCCACAGCCACACACTCCCATTCTGTGTGCGAGCTCTACGGTTGAGCACCCAAGCTCATGTACTCTCAGACGGAGACAATTATTAGCAGCGGAGGGGGAGATGGGGGAAAAAATCCTCCTTTATTGCTTGAGCTTGTTATGTGAGCTGGAAAAGTATGGGACGCCTGGGAGGGTTTGCGTGTATGTGTGCCTTGCTCCTGCTGCTGCAAATTTATAGGGAAGCGGCTGAATAAAATATTCCTGACACACTCAAGTCTTGTGCCTAGGAGGTTTAATCGGATTGCATTTGATGGAAACCAAGTGCGTTGCTGACACATCCCGTCCAAAGGCCTCAAAGATTTTGTCAGGAGGAAGGGACTTTAATGGGTACCCTACGGAACAGCTGGGCACTTGACTTTTTCATGAATGAAGCTCGGAAGGAGGCCCGGATCTTGATTGTTATGGTAGCCCAGATTCGGATGGAGGGAAATCTCCACGTCGTATAGTCAGACTTGATCCCTTGCACTTCCCCTCCAGAATCTCCCGTCATGATTATCGTTGCTGTAGGAGACTGCATTCATTCCAAATTCCCTCTTGCACCACGTCTAATCGCCGAGCTTCTTTCGTCACACTCGATTAAGTTGTTGACATTTAAAAAAAGATACATAATGATCAAGCGGTCCCATCTTTCATAAAGATCCAATGATGATTCCATTCCGTTGATTAAAACTCGTACACACATTAAAACAGCTGCTCCAGATTGTCTTGGAGATCTTGACAAGAGCACTGGAGTTGTCATCAACAACTCGTTATCAATTAGGTGGAAAGGTCCTAAGTACGTTCACCTTGAATTGTGTACGGGAATAAACGGAGGTTAATTAAACAAGGAATTCGTGGGTGTGTGAAGTTTATTAGAGAAGGGCCGTAATGATGATTATCATGCTCTGCTGGGGTCCATAGACGTGCGCTTGACATGTGAACTGGCAAGTCACGATGATGACGAGATCATTGATGAGGTCAGCAAGGGAAGAATCTTATTTTTTACGCACTTCTTACCGCTCACCACCTCCACACTTTTATGCAGTCAATCTGATTTTTGGCATTGCCGCCACAAGTCACTTTTTTTCTCAACTTCTCCCAAAAAGGTATTGCTGGCGTGGTAGTGAAAAGTGCAATTACTGCCGGCAGGGGCAAAAAAATATTTTTTTCTCTCATGTCTTCTGAGAATGATGGCCGGTCACATAATCATGTGATTTCTAAGAGACCTTTCTTCTCCATCTCATCCCCTAGGAACTTGTTGATTGATTTTGGAACGCTGCAGTAGTAGCATTGTTGCCGACTATGAGAACGAACGGAGCATGTTTATTGCTGTCAGTTTGATTTTCTCAGAAGCAGCTTCTCTTGTACGGAAGTGGGAGTAGTCTGAGTGAAATAACTTTGCTTCCATTCTTTTGTGCAGCTTTTGTTCCGTGTCAGGCCTTTCTACAGGGAACGTTCCCCGCCGTCGTCATAATTATTGTCTATATCTCAACACACTGTTGCTTCTTGTTCACTTTTATTTGGATCGTTAATGATGGCAGACGTTTACACACTCAGTTGTTCTTGGCAGTTTCCATGGAAAACATGGAAGCAGATTGCTCTGTAGTTATTTCATTGTGCACATAAACAGTTGATGCCATGTCCCTCGAAGGCCAAGCGAAGGCTATAGTGTTTCCAATGAGAAGTTTGCTCATTAGGCCACATGCCTCCTCGAGCATAATTATCATTAAAATTTCAAGTCTATAGTATGAAATGTTGGCGCTGGAAAAATCATGGAACTAGAAAAGTTGATTTAAAGAGCACGAATATGGCCGGCGCATGCAACTTCCTCTCATGTTTCATTTTATAGCCTTTTGCACGCTTCATTTCTCTGCCTTTTCCCTTGCCGACCATTAGGACGTGAAATAATAGGAAATGGCAAGACGACCACAGCCTTAGAAGGCTTCTTTTGTTCCCTAAAGCATACATACAAGCCTAAGCCCAAGTAACTTGAAGCGACACTTGCACTGCTCAAAGTCCGATCGTAATAATTAATCAATACGGGCGGCTGTCATGGCCGCATGTTCGGAGCCATCTGGCTAAATCTATGGATTCAACTTCTACACCGAGGCTCGGCGAGTATAGAATCTTCTCACAATCTTCGCTCGACGGCCCGAATGATAATTAGATTATCTGACACATCATTCGGCCTTGAGACCATCCTCCTCGTTAATGTTGTACGGTGTGCATAATTATCCACGTGACCCACTTAAAATGCAATAAGTTTCTTCAGGGATTTTATCGTTCGAGAGCACACCGGGCACATAAAACAGCCAAGCGACACAAAGGGAGCTCCCTTTGTATCCATTACCCGATTTGTATTCCTCATCTGCACATGTGTTCCTCCCATAATCCCGATTGAACATGGTTTTTTTTCTACATTATTGACAACTCCCTATGTTACTACGTAATAGCACAATGGATCCAAAGGGGAACTATAATTGAATTAGACCTTTTGAGCAGCATAATAAGTTACATAAACTTGCATTTCCCTTCCCTTATAAGTCGTCTGATTATATAGTTTTTATAAGCGTGGTATGCTCTGTAATAATCTAGTGATTTTTTTTTAACATTTCAGTCGGATCCCGGAACGGGTCTCCTCCGTGCAGCCCGGGCAGGGAACTTAGAAAAAGTACTGGAGTACCTCAAAGCTGGTGTAGACATCAATACATGCAATGCTAATGGACTCAATGCTTTGCATTTGGCTTCCAAAGATGGTCATGTGGCTGTAGTTCAGGAACTGTTGGAACGAGGGGCAAATGTGGATGCTGCGACGTAAGTTTAATTTAAATGAGCGCATTTATTATTTCCCCCTGAGCAAGTTAGCTAACCCTTACGATTATGTGTGCAGGAAAAAAGGCAACACGGCACTTCACATTTCAGCTTTAGGTAAGTCAAATTCTTTTGTTATGCATGCGGAACGTGAGAATTAAACCCGGTTAAATAATCTACAGCTGCTCCTCTCTGCGTAAGTTTACGTATATCAAAGAAGGCATGAAAAGTGTGTCAGGAGTTAGGGAGCCATCATTATAACTGACCTTTGGGATCATTTGACCTTGTCAAAAAATAACTTGAACGAGTGAGGCAGAGAGGAGTCATGCAATAATGCTCGAGCACATATGAGAGCTCAACCTTGATCATGCTTTTCTCTTTGTGTGCAGCTGGACAAGAGGAAGTTGTGAAACTGTTGGTGGAGCATGGAGCTAATGTCAACGTTCAGTCGTAAGTACAGCCCAGCCTTCAAACATAATCATCCTTTGCTCATTTACAAACTAATGGTCTCGCCTGACCTCGGACGGTTGATAAGATCCTTCATTTCAGTCTTACATAGTATTTTGCACTGGAACATGCTCAATGGGGCCAAGCCGCATTTAGCATTGAGTGTGCACCAAACCGGAAATGACCGCTTTCGAGTCTTTACCGCTGTTTGTAGAAATTGGAAGAAGGATCACTACTGTTGAGATGGGGAAAGACGGGTGGTGGAGAGGAGTGGGAATTTAATGGTGATTGGTTTACAGAGCCGGCTTTTTCACACCATGCTACATGGCAGCACAGGAGAACCACGATGGGGTCGTTAAATACTTATTGGCTCATGGAGCAAATCAGTCCTTAGCCACAGAGGTGCGTGGATTCTCGAAGAGAGTCTAGAATAATTGGGATATGAGAAGTCAGGAAATTATGGAATGCTTAAAATTGTACACAGGATGGCTTCACTCCGCTAGCCGTAGCTATGCAGCAAGGGCATGACAAGGTTGTAGCAATTTTACTGGAAAGCGACGTGCGTGGGAAAGTTCGCCTTCCTGCCCTTCACATTGCAGCTAAGAAGGACGACGTGAAAGCAGCCTCCCTCCTCCTGCAAAACTCGGCAAATCCGGACGTGACTTCTAAATCAAATTTCACTCCTCTTCACATTGCAGCTCATTATGGGAATCATGCCGTGGCTGCTCTTCTCCTGGACCGTGGAGCGGATGTCAATTTCCCAGCCAAACATCAAATTACACCTCTTCACGTTGCTAGCAAATGGGGAAAGGCTCAATTGGCCGCACTTCTTCTCGAACGAGGAGCCAATATTGAAGCGAAAACAAGAGTAAGAATTTCCTTCACTGGTATACTACATGGCAGCTCATTATGCCATATGCACATAATACACGTACATACACATGAAATTCTAGCTCGAATGCTCACACTACTGCCACATGCAGTCATTTCTAGCCATTCAAATGCAAGAGATCATTGCACAAATGAGGTCTTATTGCAAATGTTAACGAAAATTTCTAATGCTCACAGGATCAACTCACTCCCCTCCACTGTGCTGCTCGATCTGGTCATGAACAATTAGTCGACCTACTGCTAGAAAAGGGAGCGCCTATAAGTGCCAAAACCAAGGTAATATTTTCCATCCTTAGCTTGCTCAATATTTTGGGCGGGCGTGCTTGCATTTAATGGCCAAAGGGCTCGGCCGATGACTTCAATAATGATGTGTAAAGGTCACAGTTCATGGGCACTGAACCGTGGATGAACGAGTCCAGTTCCTTTGGCCTGATGTGCACGTCAGCCTTGAATGTTTATTCACTTAACTTAAAATGTTAATTAATGGCCAATACACAATGCTAATTATAATTTTTTTAAACTCATTTCCGGTTCATTTCGTCATCCTGAATATCAGAATGGTAAGTGACATGACTAAAGGATTATTTGTTTTACAATTCTGAGTGTCTCTATATTTTGTATAATTCATTTTGTAGGCCTGAGTCCCTTACACATGGCAGCTCAGGGCGATCACGTAGATGCTGCGAGGATACTCCTGTATCACAAAGCTCCCGTGGATGACGTGACGTAAGTCTCTGGTTTGGATTTCTAGCGCATTAGGCAGGTTTTCATTAGGATTTTGAACACAGGATCGACTACCTCACTGCCCTTCACGTTGCATCCCACTGTGGTCATGTTCGTGTGGCCAAGCTTCTGCTGGACAGGAAGGCGGATCCCAATGCCCGGGCTCTCAATGGTTTCACTCCTTTGCACATCGCTTGCAAGAAGAATCGGATCAAAGTTGTGGAACTTCTTCTCAAGAATGGAGCTCACATCGAAGCCACCACGTGAGTCATTCATTCATTCAAACATTTGCAATGCATTTGTCGCCTTGAAGAAGTTGTCTACATGGTCACATTCCTTGCAGCGAATCCGGACTTACTCCGCTTCACGTTGCAAGTTTCATGGGATGCATGAATATTGCCATCTTCTTGCTTCAGAATGGAGCCAAGCCTGATGCTACAACGTAAGGATGGATAATAATATGACAAGTTGAATGAGCTGAATTATATTATTTGATGGGTTGTGTAGCGTTCGAGGAGAAACTCCGCTTCACTTGGCGGCTCGAGCCAATCAAACTGATATTGTCAGAATTCTACTCAGGAATGGAGCTACAGTGGATGCACGAGCAAGGGTAAGCAACTGCTGTTCACACGTATAAAGTGACAATGTTTCTTTATGTATGCGTGTGTTACATTTTGAACGAGTCAACTTGTTGTTGGACGTGTGGGAATTTGATACGACTGTAGGCTTTATTGCTCTTCTTCCTCATGACACAGAAGGAGAAGACGAGAGCGTGGTAGTGTCAATTTCACAAAAGTATGTGCAAGGATTTAGTGCGTGCAAATTCCATAGTGAGGAGCAGGATGTTGTTGGTACGGCTATATTTAATTCCATATTGACGCGACAAAAATTCCTGCAGTCACAATCGTGCTCCCCTCCGGCCTGTCAGTTGTAGTCAGTTGAGTGTCATTCCTGTACCGCTCCTCTTGCAGCATTTTCCCTGCTGCCGCTACAAACGGGATGTGACAGGTGGGAAAAAGAGGATGATTTGAGCCTTATAAAGGCAGTGATGTGTGATGGCAAAAAATACTTGAGGCCACGAGGAGAGATGATGGCATCAATATGGAAACCTACTGAAGATGAGTTGTATAGTGCTGAAACTTTCCTTCCGGAGTTCCCTCAAGGATCGGATGTGTTGTGATGATTAATTAGGTGGATGGATGTGATCTATTGAGCAATTTTGTGTGCGTATGTGTGTGTGGAGCAAGAAAACTTTGTGGTACTAATTGGGAATCTGAATTAGGAGGAACAAACCCCACTACATATTGCGGCTCGGTTGGGTAATTGTGACTTGGTCATGCTCTTGCTACAACATGGCGCGGCGGTGGATGCTGCAACGTAAGTCTCTATCTTCGTATTACTCCCTTCTTCATCTCGTTTGTCTTGTTTGTTTGTTTGCCTCACGGGCCCTTTGATCTGTTCGATTAGACCAGAAAAGGATCCTGTGTTTGCTTCGGTGGTCTAACAAGATTTCCAATTTGCTTTACAGGAAAGAACACTATACTGCTCTTCATATTGCTGCCAAGGAAGGACAAGAAGAGGTAAAGCGTTTCCTCAAAAGGAAAATCAGTGATTCGGTTATAGTTAATTACGTGCTTGGTAGAATTTCGCATCGGGAAGAGTGTAGTGAAGTACTCCGATGAGTGGCCAAATTTTTATAAATAATGCGTTCGCCGGCAAAACCGTAAAAAAAGGGAAAATGATTGGGAATTAATTGTTATTCCAAACTTTCGTCCCTTGAAATTTAAGGCGAAGAATCAATACAAATCCCCTCCATTATTGTCCTCAGTATTGATTGTACACATTTGAGGCACCCTGTACGATATTTGCTTGTAGTGCCATGTGCTTCCGGCGCAGGCCAACTTACATTTTTGCTCACAGGGAACCTCATTTGTGCGGGTCGGGACGAAAGGTAACCAATCAATCCTTCACATTGATGAGTTTTTTTCAACTTCTTTCACTGCCATTTCGCATTCAAAAAAGCGGGGAAATCACGTGCCTCTTTTTTTTTCGTAGCCTTTAATTCTCTCTTGCCTTAGCTTAATGTTATGTCGTCTGCCTCGAAACGATAATGATAAAAATATGACGTCTATATTAGTAATGATGGTTCTACAGAATGCTTCCTCCACCATTGCTTTCACTATGTATGTACCTACTACATGTATATGTAAATATCACACCTTTCTTTCTTCTTCTTCTTCTTCATCTTCCGCTCGCTACTTGATTGCCTGAATGTACACCGCTGAAAGGGTAGGGAATTATTTAGAAAAACCATTTGGACTCTTACCGGACAGTTGTTTATGTATGTTAAATGTATGAGATGTTGATGATGCCTTTGTTACATAAGCAATTATTACTGTTATATCCCTATTAAGTATATAATTGTTGTTAAGTCTTGTTAAGCCTCCGCACACACATTCACACACACACACACACAAAAGTAATCTAATTGTTTTTATTTATAAACAATTCGGTTATTGTTTCTCTCTGCAGCTCCTCACAGGCTCATTGTAGGATTGAATCTGTAGGTTCGTAGTAGTTTTTTTTTGTCGTACCTACATTATGACGATGCTCCTTAAGTTAGTTTGGGTTGCTTCTGTACTTTAATTTACATGACGACGACAAAAACAAAAAGAACAAGAAAAAGTGACCGAGAAATGATTGGGAATAATAAAAAAAAATCTCTGCCTCTATCTCATTCTCTCTATCTTGTGACTATTATTATGTTTATTTTCTCCTCTCAGTTATTCTGTAGTTGCACTTGTCAGTAGATTGGGATGAGCTTTGATGGGAATAATGCAAGGTGGTTGCTGTTACTGTTGGTCTTGTGTAGCTCTGCTTTTTTGGGACTATTATATATTACTGGTTTGCTTGCAGGCCTCAAAAACTCTGTCATATTCTAAGACATTATGGGGAATTTCCAGGGTCTATGCTGTAGATTTCATGGTACTCTGTATGCCTTTCTTTTTATTCTGAGAGCAAAGCACAAATATGCTTTAACTATGTCAAGCTATCTGTTCATTCTGAGAGCCCCTGCCTTTGTGTATCATAAAAAAAATACGCCAATATAATTGTTAGACATTTCAACACAGGACTTGGCAGTGATCCATAATACAGTCTCGGCCCTCTCTCTCTCTCCTCTATTTGTACAAACACATGGGAATTGGCCAGATGCCAGAAAATCTTCTGGACCAGATAGTTGGTGTATGTACATGTTAGTAGATTAATTGTGTGAAACAATGTCTATCTGGCCGTATGGCTTCCCAGTGTATCTCGCAATCGTATAATAGAATTATGTAGGAGCCGTGGTGAAAGTCATCTTCCTAGTGGGATTTCTATGGCGGAACCCTTGCCCTCAGAGGCCAAACATGCACAGAAATGTAGCCACAATACGTACATGATCACGCAGATTAAGCAATATGATAGTGAGGTGTAGAAAATAAACAGATTATCACATCGAGTTGAGAAATGGAGCCTGCAGGAATGATAATGATGAGTAGGGGAATTGTTGA
Organism: Deuterosminthurus bicinctus; assembly: GCA_034698825.1. Taxonomy (NCBI): domain Eukaryota; kingdom Metazoa; phylum Arthropoda; class Collembola; order Symphypleona; family Bourletiellidae; genus Deuterosminthurus; species Deuterosminthurus bicinctus. The sequence goes on from JAQIWI010001940.1 coordinate 13,964, forward strand.
CGTTATTCATCCCTTTTCTATTCAATATTCTTGAACACTGCAGAGAGAAACAAAACCAGATTGTCATGATCGCGATAATGATGATGAATCCATAGAAATTTTGTCAATATGACTGTCATCAACAGTTGTC
>JAQIWI010001941.1:0-14088 GCA_034698825.1 Deuterosminthurus bicinctus
TGTGAGAAATGATTCTTTTGTAGGATGAATTGCAACTAAAAGATCAATCAATTCGGAAAGCGGATCAGGAAATCGATAGCCTGTCATTTAGGAATACGCAGTTGGAAAAGAGAGTTGGATTTCTTCAAGAAGACCTGGCTAAAGAAATAGTGAGTCTGTAGTGTTGAAATTGTAGCGTTTTAATTCACGGTGGGTTTTTTTTGCAGAATAAAGCCAAAATCAAGAACAAAGGAAAAAGTCCGTCTACAGCTCCAGTAGACAATTCGCCTAGCGATCCAAAGCAATCACCACTTGACTTTGAGTTGATTAGCAAGATAGAAGAGAATATGCAATTGCATAAGCAGGTAATGTTGAGTATTTTTCTGGGCTAGGTTTTTGATCATTTTATTCATATGTTTGACGAGGATTGATTTGTTCGTATTCAGATATCGGAAATGGAAGAGACTCATCGTAGAGAAATTGGTAACTTGAAGGGAGAGTTGCAAGATAGAATGAGGGAGTCTCCTGTCAAGAAACTTCAGGTAAAGATATTTTACTTTTTTAGCGTTATACTTCTTGACTTTTCAAAGTGAAATTGATGGATTTCTGATGATAACTTGATTCCAGGCCCGAGTAGATTCGTTAGAATCGGAGAAACTAAGTCTGACCTACTCATTACAAAACAGTTTGGATGAGATTGAGGCCTACCGCGATCAAGTCAATCAATTGCAAGATAAAATACGTAACTTGATGTTATACCCTGACAGTCAAAGGCCAAATAGTAAACCAAATAGTGGTCCGCAGCTAGCCAAATCGCAAAGTGAAGATCTAACTGGTTCCTATGATTCGTCCAAAGTCACTGAAATGCGAACTTTGCAAGCAAGTGAAGAAGACAGTAGCATTCCGGATTTAGTGGAGAAGTTGACGAGCGCCGAGCAACAGAAAGAGCATCTCATGCTTGAGTATCAGTTATTAAAAATGAAGTATTCTAAAATATTTATGGTGAGTTAATTTGTAGCGGGCCCTTTTATCAGTATTAATTGAGTATGAACACCATGATGATGATGAACACCTTGATTTTTTCGTAGAAATGGGAAGAAGCCAAGCAGATTCTAAAGTCCTTGGGGAAAGAAGACTTGATGAGTGGAGACATTACACCAAGCACGGAAACTGTACAATCATTTACGACGATGGTAATTTCACTGTGATATGTCCTCAAATGGATGATGAAGTAATGCAGTTTTTACATATCGGTAGGTCGGAAAAATCGACGTGATTTCAGACGATCCTCAGTCTTGGGGAAGATCATATGAGAGAGAAGTAAAGGATTACCTGATGACAAGAATAAATGAACTAATAGCGCAGCTTCAACTATCAGAAAGTAAAGTGATTACTTTCTACGCCGAGGTATGCTTACGAAGGAATCTTTTACAGTGCCTCTTAGCCCATAAATTAAAATATGTAATCCTGAAATGAAACTTACAATCTTTCACAGTGCGTTTCTATGCAAAATCTATTGGAAATTGCGGAAGATCGGAAGAAAGAAGCAGAATCTCGCTTGGAGGGTTTGAAAGTCCAACATATGGAGCTCCAAGAGGAACTTCAGTTGACCAAGAATAATTATGAATCGCAGCTAAGTACCTTGACTGAGCACCTGGCGACCATGAATGAAAGACTAGCTCAGCAGAAAGATCAAATTGACGAGTTAAATTATCAGTTGACAAATAAGGTGAGCGGAATGTAATCCCTTCAACCTCACGTCATGGGAATACTCTAAATTTTCTATATTTTCGATTCTGTAGGGAAGTGGCAAATCGAAGAAGTGAAACATGTGTAACACAGTATGAAGTTTTTTTCTACATAATCTGGACGACTGGCATCCAATATGGCTTGAACTCTTGTAGCACACCATCGTTGATTACGTAGCTGCTGAAATCCCGACATCTGAATATTTGTTCTTTCTTAAAACAAACACACATCCTGCCTTCAAGTCCCATTAGGTTTAATTTATAAGCCATAAGTTTGTTCCTTTTGTAGTTATTATAAGTGACTATAATTATTGACGAGATGATTGTTCAAAAACTCGAGTAGGCTAGGCATGATCCGACATGAGTTTTCCAACAAATGGGACCGATTTTCATAGGTGTATCGCTTGTTTTTTTGCATTGATTTTGTTCAAATCAATAATATGTTGGAAATCCCTCACTACACATAAGCAAATAATATTCAAGTCCATGGTGCTTTAAAATACAAGTCAAAATGTGACCAAGCAAAGCATTTCATCACCTGGAGGAATCATCCTTTATATTCCTGTCCGCAGGTGATTTTATATACTGAAGGTAACTAATAAAACCACGGGAATTCCATCTACGAAAATATATATCGGATTTATTATCACACAAGGTAAATTTTACACGTCCACCTCAGCAATCTACGTATAATTCAGTCAATTTTAACAGCAAAGGAGGCACCACAGGAGCATCCGTGCTCCGCCTTGGGATTATTAAGTATTCGAAAAGCACTTCTAATCAATTCTTCATGATAATCTATCGTCGCTCCCTTGATATACTCCAAAGAAGTCGTATCAACTACAATTTTGGCATCTCCTCGTTGAAAAATCCTATAGAAATTAAACAAATTAGCTAACACAGTCCCAAAAACCTCCTACTCAATTCCTCCGAATCCTGACAAAACAAGTCTTCATCTCACCTGTCATCCTCATTGACAGCTCGATCCAAGTCAAACTTGTACTGAAATCCCGAACATCCTCCCCCCTCAACAGAGATTCTAAGAAATGGTTGCTCTTCCGACGCAATTTCTTTCAATCGTTTAGCACAAGAATCACTTATCTGAACTTCGCCTGCTTGAACTTCATTGGAAGAGTTAAGTTGAGCATCGGAGAAGAATGGTCTACAAATTGGAGACAAATATATCCACTACATTGCATCATCATTATTATCGCTTGTACATGTTTTCAAACCCAGCACAATTATGGTTGCTCGGTCAAAACAAAATTTATATAGAATTCTCTGAAGAGATCAAACAGAAGAGATTGTTAAAGAAATAGTACCTGCCAAGTGCGTATGACCTCCTCTGAGAAAACTGACTTAAAACAGGTAACCATAGTGACATGATGATGTTGCTGTTGGCGGCGGGGGTGTTACCAGTTGAAATTTTCAGCCTGATAGCTTGATATAAAGAACTAGTCCGAGAAATGAGAAATCCCATCCTGATGATGATGATGATGATGATGATCTTATTCCAACTGGCAGACTCAGTTGTGTCCGATTCTCTACAGAAGAAGAGCAGCACGCAGTAAGCAGTACACTACTAAGTGAGTGATGATTCGAAGAAGACAGGAGGACGGTAGTAGTAGTGAGTGAGTGGGGCGCAGAAAACTCAAGTTTTGGAGGAGACGGGAGTATTCGGTGACTGGAGAACTAAGGCGGGGCTCCTTCTTCTATACACAGGATTCAGGATACAGATTTCTCCGTCTATATATGTAATACAACATTATAAAAAGATTCGGTTCAGATCCCGGATTCTGCCTCTTCTCGCCCGCTCCCTCTCCGGCGAATTTCTCTTAGCAATGCAATTTTAGCCCCGCTGCCTACTCATCGATCTCCATGAACAAGTTTGATGATGATGATGAGGAGCGCTTTGGAAAAGATTTTGCTTGGGTCCTTTTCCAACAACTTACTTCTGCTAGGCGCTTTCCGAGATGTCTTGCTGCTATTATTATGGGCGCTTTTGCAGAGACTTCTTGCTATTCCATAGACGCCTTTTCTATAACACTCTCGCCTTCTTCCTGTTGTAATGTTAAAATATATATATGTATATATATGTACCCGAAAAAAGTTGGCTTGATCCGGGCGGCGGGTTGTTGCTGTTGCTAGTTCTTTGGGCTATAGAAGAATATCAAGTTTAACCTCTTGGTCGTCTATACATACAAATATTCTCTCTCGCTTTTCTTGCTGCTCCTGCCTGCCTGCCTCCTTGTAAAATACATCCGTGTATGTGTGTGTGTGTGGTGTGTGTGTGTATATTTCAAGTTGTATAGTAAAGTGTGTGTGTATCTTTCATAATGTAGGAAAACTGGAGATCTAAAATCCATAGTAGTCTCTCAGCAGCTCTCGTTGGCGTTGCACGTCCATATGTAATTGCACCACTTTTAAATGTCCCATTTCATTTCATCTCCCTCGCATCATCATCATAATCATCTTCTTCTACTTGTTCTTCGGTCACAAAGGTTTTCAGCTGCTGAATGTAAATAAAATTAAAAAAAATCCAATTGGAAATTGTTTGAAGAAATTCTACAAGAATCTTTTACGTTTTTTTTCTTCTTCTTCTGTTAAAATATTCAAAAGTGGTGTTTATTTCCTTCTGAGGTGGTGTTGTTGTTGTGAAAAAGAAGAAAGAAGAATACGAATAGAAATGTTGTTGTGAATCTGTTGGTGTTATACAGACGGCTGCTGTTATTGTTGTTGTTGTGTGCGTGTGTGCCTCTGAAATTTAATTGATATTCATACACAAGAACTATTATTATCATTGGAGAGGAGAAGATTGGGTGCAATTATTATACTAGAATTATTGTAGTCCATGACATACAACAACAGACGGACATAGGCCGTACACCTGTGGTGTGGGGACATTTACAACAACAACAAGTGCCACAAGAAGAAAATCAATCAAGCCACAAATTACTTTTGGGAGAAGTCATTCTATTATTTCACTGCTGCTGGATGGAAGAAAATTTGTGATAAAAGGAGGGGATTTTTGGTGCTACGAGGGAGAGAGTGAAGGGGGAGAGAAAGAAATTAAAAAAATGTGTTATTTCGATTTCAATTAGAAGGGCTGATTCAGGGACGTGGAGCAAGTAGTAGTGATTTGTCAACAAGGAGAGCATCTTTTTCAACAGTTGCAAAAGATTTGGACGACGACAAGAAGAAGATTTTTTTCGAGGGCGAGGGAGACGACGATTCTTGTCCCAATTTTTCATCATCATCATCTTCTTCTTCTATAGGAATCATCGCGGAATTTATTCAATCTCGGCCCAATGTTTACTGGGACGGTGAAACTGAAATTATGCGAAGCGACCGATCTACGACCCACAGACTTTCAGCGAAAACAATTTAATTTTGGAAGTAGCGATCAGTTGGATCCGTATGTGACCGTTGCTGTGGATGAAATCCATTTCCACAGGTATGCAGTTCATTTAATAAAATAATAGTATTGGGTTTGATTATGGATTAACTAGTTGCTACAATAAAGTTTGAATGTAATGTCTTACTATTCTGGTGGAGGGTGTGTGTAAAGTCTATGGTCGTTTAGCTTTTATTTCCTGTGGTTTTTCCGCACTGATATAAGCCAACTTATGTGAGAATGGACGTGACAATTTTTGCTACAGCTTTGCGGTTGAACTTTTGGCTTGAAAATAATGACTTGTGGGTTAGCTCTTTTGATTTCCTGTCCACCTCAGAAGGATAAAAATTATGTACAAAAGTATAGTATCATACCAGTTGTTTGTGTGTGTAGTACTTAGCATTAATAATGATGACCAAATTTCTTTAGAATATATTGATATTTGATAAACTGATATCAAGACTTTCCATAGTAACCAGTATGACATGTCTATTATAATAATTTGAAGGAAAGGATTTGTATGGCGGTTGAATAATCATCTAATTCCTGGTTGGTATGGTCTTCTTCTATTGTAGATCGACAACAAAGCCGAAAACGTACAAGCCGGTATGGAACGAAGTGTTTGAACTAGATGTTCACAATGCATCGGCCATCGGGATGACGGTCTTTCATGATGCGGCCATCCCGCCGGACATCTTTGTGGCCAATTGTACAGTATCATTTGAGGAGCTGATACATAAAGAACACTCGGATATTTGGGTTGACTTGGAACCTGCTGGGAAGCTCCATGTCATTCTTGATATCAAATGGGCAGCCGACTCCGCGGCTCCTCCACCTCGGGAGTTCAAGGAGCGGTCGGCCGGATTCAAAGGCCGCCGAGGTGCCATGCGACTCCGTGTCCACCAAATCAATGGTCACAAATTTATGGCCACCTTCCTCCGTCAGCCAACATTTTGTTCTCATTGCCGTGATTTCATCTGGTAAGTCTGATGCACATGAACAATGTTATCCGTTTAATTACCCCTCATTAATCACACGCCAGTCTGTAGTTTACGGCTTGGACTAACATATCAAGTTTATTATTTGTTTGTCAACATGAATGGATGGATTGGCTCATGCACTTTTGTATTGTTCTTGTAGGGGCCTTGGTAAGCAAGGCTATCAATGTCAAGGTAAAAATGCAGTGAATTTTCCGCATACTTTAATGGCCCTCTTGGTCTAATTGGATGCTAATTGGTCCTAATTTTGATCCTTGCAGTTTGTACATGCGTGGTACATAAACGCTGTCATCAATCTGTTGTCACCAAGTGTCCTGGAATGAAGGAAGCTGCCGCGTCGACTTCCCAAGATGAGGTAAGAATAACATACGCTGGGAATTTTGACATCCGAGTAAACTTGCTTCCTCCGGGCTAAAGCACCCATTAACCTCGTATAGCTTCAAAATAGTTCCACTCAGTAAGGATACAAGAAGAGAATAGTTGGAGAGCTGGAGCGGAACAGAAGTACTGCTTCATGGTATTTTGGGTATAATCGTTGCCACAGGTCCCTGGGAAGCTAACCTTTAACAAGTGACCCTCAAATGATTAGGATATAATAAAGATTGCTAAGAAAGGTGACGCGGTACTTGCTTCCTCGACACCGCATTCCCAAGAAGGCTACGTTTCTGTGGTAATGCACGCGTGTGTTCATTAAGATATTAGGTCACTTTTGTCTTTCCTAGTAATGAAACAAGGTTGCAGCTGGTCTTGTAAATGTTTTGACTTGAACTATCATGCGCAAGGCTATTTCATTAATCTGAAAGAACACGAGGAGTAATTTCAATATATTCTTCAACGAATAGCTAAAACTATTTCATCTGATGATGAGAGTAAATACATGTGAGATAATTTTGGGGGAAAAAACTGCTAACTGCTTCAACTTTGTTTCCCACATGGGCTCTTTCTGTAATCCCTGTGTGTGTTTACTATTTTGGCAGACATCGGGACAGAGATTTAGTGTGAATGTTCCACATCGGTTTTCCGTGCATACCTACAAACGTCCAACCTTTTGCGAACACTGTGGTTCACTCATCTTTGGTGTAATTCGTCAAGGCCTGCAATGTGAAGGTAATTTGGTTTGATTTGTACAAATTATGTTGAGGCTGGCTCACTCAGAAGGATAATATATCCACACACATACACGGAAGCACATGTGTATTTATTTTTGGAGCAGCAATGAGAGTGAGAGAAAGGAGAGTAACGAAGGTGAACATGTGTGTGTGAGTGTGTGTGTGTGCAAAGGAATGTGTATAACTCAATCCTATGATCTCTGCTGTCTCTTCTATACACTGGTCTAGTTAGAAGAAATGATGATGAGTAATTTATAATTGGGCTTCTCTGTTTAATGTATTTCAGCGTGTAGCATGAATGTGCATAAACGGTGTCAGAAGAATGTCGCCAATAATTGCGGTATTAATACCAAGCAAATGGCTGAGATTTTGTCCGCCATGGGAATCTCTACTCAAAACTTGGCTGCAAGGCGGAAAAAGGTATGTGATCTTCTCTCAATCAAATCCTCACACGCACGCCTCTTCTCCTTCTTTGATCCTGAGGAGAAGACGATGCCCGTGTGTGTAACTATGTTGTACAGAAGACATGAAAGCAATAGTAGTAATAATAACAATAATAATGCGAATGGTCTTTATTCTATTCATACATGCTCTCTCTCTCTCTTTCTTTTTTCCCTATACAGACGTCAATAGTAGAGTCCCAGGCAAACCGAAAGCCAGACGCGGCCATGCATTCCGTGGATGATGGCTCAGAACGCAGTGAAGAAATGAGGTTAAGATTAGAAGCGCAAATGTTCATGGAAGAAAAGATGAAAGAGAAAATACCCGCTAGCGCTAGGAAAACTAAGGAGGCTACAATTCCTGAAGGTTTGTCACGCAGGGATTCAAAATAACAATCATAACTTTACATATGAAAAGACCACAACTGCAATTAATGAAGAAGATTCTTGTTTAACCTTGCTCCTTCCCTATACTCCTTCCATCTCTGTGTCAATGAGATGGGCTGAGATTAGGATCTGGAGTAGATATGACCTTGTTACAATGGAGCAAGGTTCTCCAATCATCATCCGTATACGATTATCATGATACTTAAGGCTATATATCCATGCACTTTTACAAATATGGTAATTTTTTTGTTGTATTCCAGGTCATTCTAGCGGAGATGGATCGGATAAAGCACGGAAGAAAGTTGGCCTGAATGACTTTAATTTTATTAAAGTATTGGGCAAGGGAAGTTTTGGCAAAGTCATGCTGGCCGAGAAAAAAGGAACGGATGAAGTTTACGCCGTCAAAGTAAATCTTGTTCCCCATTTACGCATTTTAGATTAATGTCATAAATTTAATCCAGCTCACTGTTCGATTGTCATTGATGGAAGGAGCAGTGCGATAAATATGTCTCGCTGCTCCTTTCAAAGGCTGCCAATAGTTTCAATTATTGCCAATAATAATAATAATAATAGCTTGGCCAACAGTCCATTCATTTACTTTGTCTCTTGTTCGCAGGTATTGAAGAAAGATGTGATAATTCAGGATGATGATGTGGATTGCACAATGACGGAAAAAAGAATCCTTACATTGGCTGCTCGTCATCCATTTCTTACAGCTATTCATTCATGTTTTCAAACAGACGACCGACTCTTTTTTGTAATGGAGTACGTCAATGGGGGTGACCTCATGTTTCAGATTCAAAGAGCACGGAAATTCGACGAGGGTCGCGCTAGATTTTATGCCGCTGAGGTCACGCTAGCTTTACAGTTTCTTCATAAGCATGGTGTCATTTACAGGTGAGTTGTTGTAATTACTTTTGGAGCGGAATTCAGTCAGTCCGAAGCGTCTGTCCGAGGTCGTCTTCTCTCCCATCATCTCACATTACTTGCTGCTTCTTGAGAATGTCAAATGTGTAAGGTAGCTAGCTGGCGAATGTAATGTGGGAGGATAGGAGTCCCAAAGAAGAGGATCAGCTTTTTGTCACAGAATTGAGAACAAATTTGATCGGAATGTCATATGTTTTTTTGCAGAGATTTAAAACTGGACAACATTCTACTTGATATGGACGGTCACTGTAAGTTGGCAGACTTTGGTATGTGTAAGGAAAATATAGTTGATGGAGCGACAACAAATACTTTTTGTGGAACTCCTGATTATATTGCACCTGAGGTACGTACACTTGAATTTCAGTTTTGATGTTTTTTACTACAATCTTTCGTTCACTTTAATATGTGTAGCGAGATTCTTACTATTAAAAGTACGCAGAATACGAATAATCATTATTTTTTTTCATTGAACAGATTTTGCAAGAATTAGACTATGGCTCAAGTGTGGACTGGTGGGCGCTTGGGGTACTAATGTATGAAATGATGGCGGGTCAGCCACCATTCGAGGCGGATAATGAAGAAGATCTCTTTCAATCCATCCTCCATGATGATGTTCTCTATCCCGTCTGGCTGACAAAGGAGGCCGTCTCCATTCTCAAGGGCTTCATGACGAAAAATCCGGCCAGACGGCTGGGCTGTGTGGCTGCGCAAGGTGGGGAGGCTGCCATTAGGAATCATCCATTCTTTAAGGAAATGCCATGGGATTTACTGGAACAACGGAAAGTGAAACCTCCTTTTAGACCCAAGATTGTACGTCTTTTTGTTTTATTCTAGTGTTATTTTATTATATGTGACTTTGACTGACATCACCTGTCTTCTGGTATCATTGTAGAAAAATAAGAAAGACCCATCGAACTTCGACACAGAGTTCACCAAGGAAGAGCCTACACTCACACCGATTGTGGCTGAAGTGGTTAAAACAATCAACCAGGCTGAATTTCAAGGCTTCTCCTGCGTTAATTCTTTGTATAATCCAGCCAGATATGGTGGAACTGGTGCTGCGCAAGATAAGAAATGTTAACTTTCCTTCTCATAGTTCATCATCCCTTCTTTTCTGTTCTCTCTGTCTACGGCCGTTGGATTTATTGCAAGTCTGCATCTTTAGTTTTGGATTATTATCCCGTTCTTCGCATTGTAAAAAAATGTCGCTGCCAAAAGGAAGAAGATGAAAAAGAAAGCAATTATTTATAGAAAATATAATATCTAGGATAATAAAGTAGGCCGGGTCTTCAATGTAGCGGAGAGGCATTTTGGACAAAAAACTAGCCCGCAGTGGTGAAAAACCTTCTGGTAGGTTACGAAGAGAGAGCATTGTTATGATTAGTTAGATCTATAGATAATATAATGCCACAAGGGTTTAATAGTTTTAAAAAAAATGAAACCTTAGACACCACTCCCAGTTTCGTACACAAACACTTTAGGCAGTACATAAAAGAAATCCTGTATTTCCGTGCCTATTGATCTTGTGCATTTTTATTAAGTCGTGTTGTGAATCCTTTTTGTTCAAAGTTGCTCCACGCACATACCACAAAGAAAGGAACTGGACTGGGCTAACCCGGTGCATTTTTATCAAGTCGGCTCCACACATACACAGATTGTGAAAAATACTCGTTTTTTTTGAAATTGTCAATGCATTTCGTTGGGAAGAGAATGCAATGGAGTCAGTTCAATATACAGAAGCTTTTCAGATGTACATACACGCTCACACTCTAATAGAAACAAATTCAATTGTGCACATCACTTACAAGAAGCTTTATTTAAATATAAATATCAAGAAGAAAGTATTTGCGTTAGGCCACTATAGCTTTGAGAATATAATGATTCAAAAAATTAGTACATTGCTTATTGAATGTTGTGTATTCCTCCTGTGTTCAGAAAACTGTATGACTTACAACACATGAGCAAAGTAATGGTACAACAAGATGATATGGCAGTGTGTTATGATTACTATTAATGAGTAGTGTTAAAATGTTTGTGCAATTATTTGGAATTGAGTGCTTTAAATTATGACCGCAGGGTGGTCAAGTCATTATACGTTTGACACATTGAGATTCATTGTGCCCACGCTTGGATGCTATATGGACACACCAAATCAGTATTATTCGAATACCTGCACAAGTCAACTCTGCTTCTCTACAGTGAACACTTACACACCACACGCACGCTTACACACATTTCATCGAAGTATAAAATTGATATTATTCACACACGGGTCTTTCCCATGCACCCCCTGCAGAAGAAACACGCTAAAAACCAGGAAGGAATCACTAGGTCGGAATTTCCAAAGTATAGTGGAAACATTGGAATGCTTTGTGTTGTATGATTATATATGATTGTTGTTTTGATGGTGATGATGAGTTGTGTATTGCGGCCACGATTATATTATTGATGTTGTTATTATTGTCACAAATGCATTATTGTTGTTATTAGTTTATTATTAGTGTTATGATACGTAGATATATCGGTTTGATACTATTTTCTATATAATTCCCTGGAACAATCTTGTTATTATTTGCACGCAAAGGCTTAATTTGCCTACACACGTTAATTAATTTTGTTAAGCATGTCCCAGTCAATTTGATTCGACGCCAATCTGTGAGCGTTCTAGTCATTCTGCGACGTTATCTCTTCCTTTTCTTTTCCGTTGCAATAATAATAATGTTAATTGAGAAAGCGTTGACCGCCTATGTATAATTAATTATTATTGTATACGCAATACCACAATCTTGACGCACTTTCCATGTAGGAAAAAGTATTTGGAGCATGTGTTATGTCAATCTTATTAGACTGTGTTTATGTCATTCTAAAGGCATCGGGCTGGAAAGAATACTATACAAAAGAGGCGTACAATTATTGGCTCTGGAACATATATATATACGCTCTATATATAGTTATTAAAATGACAATTGTATATAACGAAAACAAAGGTAAAAAGTAAAGCGGGACATTTATGATTGATATTATTATTATTAGTAGCACATAATAGGTAAATTTAGAGCTAAAAGAGACGCTGGATTGTGGACATGTTAATGGACCGAGTCAGTTGGAATTATAATTGTGATTGCCAAAGGTAATGTATGTGCATGTAATAAAAAAAACAAATTGTAATGCAAAGGACTGCGTGGAGAGACAACAAAAAAGGCCTCGCACAGGACAAGTGTTAACCTCTTGCTGTAGTCACACACTCGGATCTTTCACAATGACAACTGCATGTCCTGTGCGAGCTCGTTCACACTTTATTTATTTCATTTAGTTTATTTTCTTGTTTGCGTTTGCTTTTTAATGTCACACCCTCAATGCACACTGCACCGAAGAATGGGACAGTATTAACTAGTACATTTCAATATAATTATAATAATAATAATAATAGCTGTAAGTTCTACATAGCTCTAAACTGCCTCGGCTTCTCATACGCTGATGTGAGAAAAAGCAAAGCACTAACTAAATATTTATTAAGTTAACTTTGATTTACTAACTACAGAAATGATGATCCAGCGCGTACATTGACAGAGAGGGAATATAATTATGGAGAGCGAAATGGGGTTGGAGAAACACGCACACGATTTTTTCACTCATTTTAAAAAAGAAGAGAAGAAAACTGATGGAAGGATGGAGAAATATTGATGAGTATAATAGTTGTTATTTAATCTTATAGTCATCAAGTCTGTTATGGACACAAAATGTCCAGCTAAATACTAAGAGGACTTGAAAAAAGAGATAACATACAATAGTCACAGCTTCATCCTTTAGAAAAACTCAATTCCATATACTACATTGTGAGTGTATAAGCTTGAAAAATGTATCAATGTTGTATCTTCCTCTACATTATTATAATCTGCTGTATCTCTCTGAATCTTTATTATTATTGTTATTATTCCATACATAGAAAAATGTGAAAAGATTATATGTGGAATCCATTTTAAAATGGATAATATGGCTCCCACTCATCCGTTACTTATTATTTCATTTTGAGCCGACAGAAAAAAGTGTGACAAAGCTATGAATCATGTACAAAATGATCGGTGAATATTTTTCTCGTCCTCTGAACAAAGGAATGGTGTAATTCATGGGACATATTATGATGATGATGAATGATGATGAACCTACCGTACAACTGACCGTGCGATAAAGTAATTAGTCCTGTCGTCGAACTAATAACATAAAAACAGATGATTATTGCAGAAGATGACATTTTGTTACTCAATCTTCTTAATTCTTTCCTTCCAAATTTTCTGTTCTTCTTCGTCCGTCATCATCATCGTCATGAAAAGTAAAAATTGTTAGTCGCTTCATGGCAGAGTGATTGCTGGAGAGATATGTGAGCATATTTGTAGTTTTAGGGAGGAAAAAAAACAAAGGATTGTAATTTATAGGGGATAGATATACAAATTATTGTAGACATTCTGGAGACTCGCCATATAATAATAATAATAATGATTCGCCTTTTATATTTCATAATTAATTGTAATAATGCCAAGAGCAGAAGGAATGAGTGCTGAGTAATCTCCTTCGTCACACTGTGCGTACATATGAATGGGTGATGATGACACTTGGTAGTCAATCCAGTAGGACGTTGTGCAATTTATAGTAGTCATGAAAAATATATAGCAGTTATTTTTTACTAAAGAAAAAACATTACAACAACATGCACACACGTGAACACACAGCTGATGCTTAATTTACTATTTGTATTTGTAAGGACTACAATTAGTGCTATCAATCAAGTGGATGCTCCGTAGGGTAACTCATGAGCGCTTGTTATCTAATTAATTAATTAGTGAATACAATATGCAACAGGAGAAAAAACGCAAGGCCTAAAACTACTTATTGATTACTAAAAAAATCTTTTATTGATGTTTCTATAGCATAAAGGGAAATATACATTAGACTATAACGTAAGTAAAGTTAATTTTTAAGGTCAAAGTATAATAAGCTTAAGAGCAATCTTGAAAAACCCCAATTTCGTAAGGGCTTATAAGTATCTTAAACTACTGCAAATTTTACATTCTCTTCTGGATTTTTATATCAAAGCTTTTCGCTGTCCAT
>JAQIWI010001942.1:0-14086 GCA_034698825.1 Deuterosminthurus bicinctus
AGCCTTTCCACAAGATCCGGGTCCAAACTTAACGTCTTTTCGCAGGTCAAAGGGTCCTCTCCATATTCGCAAATTTTTGCCGATGAGTAGGACGTCTCCATCTCTGTGGCAAGTTGGTTCATCTACGTTGAAAAAACCTTTAGATTCTGGAACTAACTGAAAAAAAGGTGGAATTTAACCTGATTGACACGCTCAGGGTCCATGTCCCCCGGTCCTTGAATGGACAGGTACTTGAACTGTCTGCAAACGCTGTCATCTGCAAATTCCCTCCAGTTGGCATATTTCTCACTGATGTTTTGCTGGACCTCACGTTGAAATTGCAAAAACTCATTCAGTGCTTTCACCTAAACAGAAAATAAAGTGCGTGAGGGGCGACGTAAGACAAAAATATCTCAATACTTCAATCCAAAATTCTTACTGATTCTTCTTCATTTTCTTTAGTGATATCCGTAATATACTTCCAGCGACTTTCAGTCTGTTTATTGCACTCCCTTGAATACTCCTTTTCCAGCAGTTCCAAATATTTCACGGCCTCATCATCAGTAGCTTTAGGTTTGGCCACGGGATTGGCTAGCAGTAATGGCACAACAAAGGCAACTACTATGGAGATCCCAAGCCAAAAACTTTTTGGAATTATTGCACTAGACAAGGTTCCCATCATGTTCGCTCAAGATCTGATGAAACAATACTGACGAGAATAGTAATTTGTTGTTCTCTATAATAACCCGAATACATGATTGATGATGAGGAAGATGCGAGTGAGTGTGTGCGTGTTTGAAGACCGCAATAGGAACATTCATGACATTACTCATTATTATGCACAAATATTGTTAACCATGCAAGATATAATTACATGGGAAGTTTACACAAGAGCCGTGTGATATATGATGAGATGAGTAAACATTGTAAACGCCTGCAGGGAATGTACTAATAAGTCTGCTATGTTTACATTACAATAACTTTGACAACTTCCACGTTTTTGTCGTCATACAAAGCCATGATGATGATGATGATGGGTTGTGTCATTTGCATTTCTATAGCGACACTATTCCTCTCCAAAGGTCAAGATTGATGGACTGGATCGGCATAGGCCGTTGAAGGTTAATTGGCAGTTTAGTTTTATCATTTTTATATTCACACAAAATAACTTCCGATGGAAGTTTGCAACGTCTGCGAGGGCATTGATTCGTGAAGGTGGATGATGCCAAAACTGAAACCTTGAGTGGGTACTTACATAATTGGCGATATATTCATATTAATTAGCTTTATGGATTGGCATGATAATCCCAATAAGGTATCAAGTACTAATTGTGGCATGGAGCACGTTGATGATTTCCACGGCCTCTTATCAGTCAGACATTAGGGCATTGCACAGGAGATATATTAAGCTTGGCTTATCGGTTGTAACTGTTCTTCATATCTTTTCCGTCAGTTTGGCTGACTCTTGTACTTAAGACTCGAATCCTTCCGACTTCATAAAATTAATACAAAAAAGAGATAAGCGAGCAGGAAATAGAATTATGGACGTAGTGTGCACGTGCACGTGCACGGAAAATGAACTTACAACTGGAAAATCTTATATTGAGAATAAGCCCCATTGCAGTTCAGCAGAAAATTCCCGTTTAAAATTGCAATTTTTCTCATAAAATTTAGCAAAAAGTGTAAGCTGTTGTTGGCCTGTGGAAGTAACGAACTAAAGTTCGGAGATTTATTGTTGTTGCTGTTGTTGCTGTTGGGTTTAAGTGCTAACAGGCCCAGCTTGTCACTATTGAAAGTAATGGGTTTTTTCCCGTACTAGTAGTAAAACATCAGCAGTGCTGAGCTGGGTTGCCGAGGAATAGTATGACTGAGACTCCTGTAAATGCAGCAGGTGAGATGAGTGTGCCTATAGTACTAATAAGAGTATTACTTCACGATTTCCCTTTCATACTAACAGATTTTATAAAAGATGTGTAACCGCACAATTGGGCTCTCCGAGTACTGTACTCCCGATGGAGTTTTCCAAACCTGCATACAATTGCAATCCATGCGGAAGTGTGGCCGATGAAGTTACGGGCAAGTGCCATCACTGTCGTCTCTTCCTGTTACTAATTGGTATTGCAGCATCCGTCACAATGGACAGGTTTGCATCGGAGACACCTGCTTGCCTTGTAATGATTAGCGTATGGCTTGTTTTGGACACAGTAAGAGATGATCATTGACATGAGAGCTAAGTTGGGAAAATTGTCCTAGGGCTCTCTACTGATGCTGCAGCTGCTTGGTAATAAGTCGACTGATTAACACTGTGTTATCATGAAGATTACAAAACGATACGGCGAACAGGAAGCAAAGTTCTTGACATTGTGCGTGAAAAATGGCCGTCAAACTGTGAACTATTATAGTGACAGTAACTCCCATTTCAGTAACGCAGAAAATTTCCATTTAAAATTACAACTTTTGGCATGAAATTTAGCAAAAAGTGTAAGCAGGTGTTGGCCTGTGGAGGTAACGAACTTGTTTCAGAATGTATTTGCTTTCAGCTTTGGTGCTAACAGGCCCAGCTTGTCACTGTTGGGAGCAAAGGGTTTTTTTTCGGGTATATTAACTTGAGCATTGCCGAGGAATAGGCTGAGACTCCTTTTAATGCATACAGCGAGTGAGATCAGTGCGTTTAGTATTGCGTTGAGCAGTATAGTGCGTCATTTCCCTTTCACAAATTCATAGCCATGGCTTGCACACATTAAAAGGCTTCACAAAGTCAGTTCTGCATACAAATGGAGTCTATTCATTCCAATGCTTTTACATTCAGAGTTATTACTAACTTAGTCAGTACTACACTACTCTAAAATGTATAGGCATTGACGGTTTCTCAACAGACTGCACAATGCTTATAAACTACAATTACACGTGAAAAATTTAACAAATAGCAATAATCTATGGGTTAATTGATAATTAATACCACGCTAATCGTCCGACACCAATAATAATATAATTAGAAATTAATTAAATTAAATCATAAAACAACTCAGTCATCTAGTTAATAAATTGTCTTGAGATTCTTTACAAGAATGTAAGTCAGCGGAATGGATTCGATTTCCCAGCACTGTTTCCACAGCGAATTCTGCCTTTCATGACCGCGCCAAGGACACTATCAACTTTATCAATAGCATCTGCGAGCCCGATTTTTGACCGGTAGTTAGCCAAATTAAAAGACATTGAACCCGAATTGCCAGTAAAAATCATTCGAGTGGTCACACCACCACTTTCATCAACATCTTCTTCTGGTAATGATCCAAAATAAGTTCCATAACTACCTTCCCCACCAAATTTATCTCGATGGTCCACAGGGAAATTGTCATACTGATTCACTGCTGCAACTGCTTGAGCGCGTAGGCCTTTGTGCCAAAATCGACGAATGTTGTTCAATGATGTTGGGTCCTGCGAAGAAACTTCATACTGACTCCCAAGTTGGCTTGTTAGAGCAGCAAATCCCGTCATGGGGACCGATCCAGATGGAGCGACTGAGAGGCCTGCTGGAATTTTTAAGTTCGGGACAGTCACACGTTTGCTGGATGTGGCCGCCGGATGTGGTGCTGCTGAAAGTGCTAGTGGGCCAGTTGAGGATAAACTTGTCGACAAAGGCCCATGGAAACCTTGGCTGGTAGTCGATTTGAAAGTTCCAAAACTTCGTGACACATTCGCTAATGCTGAACTTGGTCGAACAGGCGCATCTACTGAACCTTCTGGTGTCTGAATATTCAAGCGCTGGAGTCTAGTTTCAAATGCCAACGGGGTGGTTGAGCGAGAGAATCCAAATTGTGGCATTGGGTTCATATACTCCGACTGTTCAGTCGTGAAGAAGCTTGGCTCAGAACGTCCAGAAAAAACTGGAGGACTCATTTGAGCCGATGCCTGAGCAGATGCTGGAAAAGAGCGATAAGTAGTAATGCCATTTGATGAACTATTCATCCCACTAGTCGGACTATTTTCATATCCCCCCTGCTCTGGATTACTACTCGCTTGACCTTTCATAAATTGACGAATTTTTTGCAAAGTTGCTGATTTTGAGTATCCTGCACCTGGTGAAACTGGAAATTCTCCATTGAGAGGATCACCGTCAGCGTATCTGTGACCAGCTACAGTCTCAGCAAGGGCGCCCATTGGAGTGTACAAATATCTCTCGTCACTTTTCCATGCTTGGATTCCCTGCAAGAATAGAAGAATGAAACTTGGATCGAATGTCACAATTAAATGCTGTTGGGAACTTACTGGAGTTCTGGAATGGACAATATTCACTTGTTCCGTTTCATTTAAATTGTAGCAGCTCCCATCGGAGCAATCGTCCCCCATTATGACTGGATCCAACTCGTACACAAGTCCATCATCATTTAGAGCATCGAAGGCCTTCTTCAACGCCTTGATCCGGGCGTATTTTAGTATGAAGCTGGTGCCTGGAATTCCAGAGTTAAAAGAATTAATCCAGGTCTTCCACTTATACCAGAAGATGTTCATGTAAAACTTACTGGAGTACTCGAGTTGCCCAACGATGACAGTGAACTTGTACTTCTCCGTTCCATTAATCATGACCAAACCGTCGACACAGGTCGGCTGCTCTAACCGGAGTCTTTGACACAAATAAACAAAGTCCTTTGAAATTAATGGAGATATTCGAACTCCTTTGAGAATGTCGCAATCTGGGATTGCTAATTCTGGTCGTTTGCGCTTTAGATTTTGGAGGAAATCTAGCGATGCCGAGTCCTTTGCCAGCTGCTTCCGACGTCCTTCTCCGATGCCTTCAAGCCATCCAAAAATCATCACAATTAAAACTGACTGATCACTAACAATAATCTCACGAAATTCTGATGGAAAAAATGAATTTTCCAGCTCACCTTCAACTGAATTGTCCCGAACATCCACCACAACAGCCCTCCATCGTCTGGCATGAAAATCCACGTCATCCTCATTAGAATTTTCGAAAACTCTGATATTGATCACAAAACCCTGCTCGACCAAATTTCTAAGTCCGGCTTCCGGTGTATATTTAGTTTCAGCCGGTCTGTTGATTCTCCGATTTTTTTTCATCGGTTTCTCAATAAATCCCATCGCTATCGATTCTTCCTCCAGCAGCATCTGAGTCCGAGATCTTTTCAAATTCTTGCGGCCTTTGGGATATTCTTGATAAGTTGACCTTTGACCCCTTGACCTCCCCCATCTCTTCAATTCTTCGGGCTTCAATGATTTCGGTGGAGCTTTGACCTTCTTTAATTTTATTATCTCATCCAGACTGTAATCTGTGATATTGACCATAGCATCCAAAGAATCCGGTACATTCCTGTCATTTGTTGGAGCAGCAATTCTAATTCTTCCAGAACTTTCATCATTAGATTCTGAGCTTCTAACTGGTGTCAATGATACTGATGAGATTGACCTGCTTGTCCCACTGGCAAAGGACTGACCTGGCGAGTTTCTTGAACTGGCGGAAGGATGATAAGCATGTCGTTGAAGAGTTTCATCCTGAAAAAGGCATTTGACCCAAAATTTTAGAAATGATGCCACTTGTACTGACCTTAAAACTTAAAAGAGATACTAAGACAAATACGAAGATTTTTACCTCTTCATCATCGTCGTCCCAATAATACGAGCCTAATTCCTCTAGACTTTTGCCTGACATTTTTGGTTTGTTTTTCACAAATATTTCTGATTTTCTAAGTCAAAAATTTATAGATGCTACACGAGCAACCGACAACCCAGACTGGGAATGCCTTTAAAATCCTTCAAGTCTCGCTATCCAGTCACCACCACTGCACTGGAACTGGAATGCGTCGTTGCCATTCAAATGCAAAACGTTGGCCGGACTCGGCAGGAATTTGCTTGCAAATCAATTACGATGACTCATCATTATCCCTTAAGTCTTAAAGGTCAAAGTGTCTCGACGTAAATTTTATGAGAAATGAATGAATGGACAATTTTAGAATGAATGAATGAATTTGTATTAAAATCTCCCAAGCAAAATTCAAATCATTTTACTCCTCGGAACTCTCTCTCAAGCATCAACAATTCGATTGAGTATAAAAGGAATGCGATCCTCAAGATCGTCATCAACAGGCGGATTTAAATCTAAAATATGACACCTGGCAGCCCAAATGCTAAATAAATAAAAAACTGTAGTAAGAACAATGCGAGGACAAAGGCTGATGTCTGCTTGACCTCGAAATGTCTGGGTCAAAATGTCCGTAATGACAAAAAGACTGGCGTAAGTTATCCAAGCTTTGAGCAGAATGACTTTTCTCTGGAATGGAAAAAAATACAAAATTATTTTATTTATTTAACAAACTAAAGAAATGCCAAATAATTAAATGGTTATTTACCAATCTGACAGCTTGATACAGCAAACCGCCCATGACTAGCCCGAGTACTTGAAGGAAAATTGACAAGTTGAAAACTCCTAAAAAATGAATTCATTATTTTATTTTTATATTTGTTGATTTCACAGCATTTTTCATATCATACTTGGTAGAAGGATTGTCTCTGATGGCCAGCAAAAAACAAGTTCAAGGGACTTTGAAGAAGCTCCTTCAGTCTTGTCTTCACCTCCCCCCAAAACAAGCAAAATTAACAGCAGCAAGATACTGGCCACCTAAAAAACACATAAAATTGAGGTGTCATTATGTAATTTTTTTATAATTGAAAGAAAAAATATATATTCGTACCAACTGGATCCAAGCAACGACAGTGGCACATTGTGCTGGAGCAAATCCACAAATCCTTCGTTTTTTTGGGCCTGATTTTAATGGCAGCATTATACTTAACAAATCAATCAATATTATGGCAAGATGCGAAAATGAACAAAATTCTCCCAATCACAAATCAAATTTTTATTAAGGCATTTTAGTTCTACTGGGGAATGCAAGCTCCTATAAGATTGCATTTAAAGTCAAATTGAAAGGCTTGAAAGTTACGTACTGAAGACATTGGGAATTGTAAAGTGTTAATGTGGTTCAGCTGTTCAAATGACCTTGGAGCATGCGGTCCCATAGTCTTCAATGCTCTCACTCATTTTTTCTGGCTATCTAACTGATACTTTGGGATGAGTAAGAGATTTTTTGTGGGATGATTATGCATATAAATAGCTAAAGCAGTATTATAAGTATCACATCTCCCCTATAAGGACTACATAATACTCTCACTATCTTTATGGAAGTATAAAGTTGAGATCATGGGCTTTATGAGCTGTTAGATTCACTTGGGATGATGGTCTTTCGTTGCCTCATTATATCCAGATCATATAAAGTGACACTGCCAGGAGATACGAAGAGTATCAAGAATCCAAAAAAAACTGGCGAATATCATTTCCGGGTTACTGGAACTGGCACGACATATCCCAGACAGATGCTTTCAGAATCTCGAAAAAAGCTTAAAATGCAAACAGCATGAAATTTTCTCCCATAGCCCCAAAAACACCAACCGTCCCTTCAGCGGAAACATGAAGAATGTGAAGAGAACTTAAAAAATTGAGTCCCAGCTTGAAATGACAAGATTTTATTCACCAAAGTACCCCAACAAGCAAAATAATTAAAGAGACGCCATGGCTGGCATGGAAGGACTGCAAGAAGGCAGTATAAAAATATAAACTCTGTTAACCCCAGTATAAAACCACAGTAAAAATCCCACAATAAAGTTATTAATTCGTTGCGAAAAGTGTCCATGAAGACGTCATTAGGGAGGAATAAGTCATAATTAAGAATGTTTTTTTTACACTTTTTAGCGGCCGATCCCATGTCCACCAAAGCCAACACCACCAAGGCCACCACCATAACCACCGTGACCTCCGAAACCGCCGCCATAACCGCCGCCGTGGCCGGATCCACCACCGAATCCAGTGGCTTTGCCATATCCACCGCCATATTGACCACCATAGCCTTGATTTCCATGAAGTCCTTTCCCGAAACTTTGACCGTACTGAGTGCCGTGGTTATTGCCATAATTTGCATTGTGACCATTGTGACCCTTGTTTCCGTAGGTGGCGGTGTTCCCCTTGTTGGCAAGATTGTGATGTCCATTGAGGAATTGACCTGCAGTGCCTTGTTGGCCCTTGTTGAAACTGTTGACATGATGGCCCTGGTGGTATTGCTTCCCATTGTTTTGATTGTTGAAGGCTCCTTCATCACCAAAGCGACCGTAGAAATTGTCTTCATTGTTGGTGTCATGGAATTGTTGGACTTTGCTAAACTCATCCTATGAAAAAGCAAGTCAAAGTTAGAGTCAAACGCACTGAAAATTTGAGGCAAATATCTCGAAAACAAATGTTTCATTACTTTATGATGAACATTTCTGAATCCCTTAGTAGAATGTCCCTTAGAATGAACTCCCTTCTGGCCATATTTAGCCCCCTTGGCAGCCTTAATAGCAACATTAGTATTCCCGTACACATTCCCATCATTTTTAGCAGCTTTGGCAAAGGCAGCTTGATTTCCAAAATGTCCTTTTTTCTGTCCTTTGTTCACATGGCCAGCATTCTGAGCAACGTTCCCCTGAGCTGCTTGGAAGCCTTGGTTGCCCTTGTGCCCATTAACATTCTGGTGGTTGGTGCCATAAGAATTACTCACGCCTTTTATGGCTTTGTTCAGACCGCCGTAGTCTGCGCCGTAACTGCAATCCAGTTAAATTTATCGATGGTATTTTATCAAAGTCAAACTACAATAGGTGACCTTTAAGTGCGGAGAACTTCCTCCTGAAGCCCTCAAAATTTTTGTGAAAATTGGCTCAAAAGTTGACTTACTTGGCACCACCGCCATAGCCTTTACCACCACCAAATCCAGCTCCACCGCCATAAGCTCCGTGGTTGCCGTATCCACCGCCGAATCCGCCTTGATGACCTCCATAGCCTCCATGCCCGATGCCACCGCCGATCCCACCAATTCCACCGCCGATGCCACCAATGCCCCCGCCGATCCCACCGATGCCCCCGCCAATGCCACCGATTCCACCACCAATCCCACCGATTCCTCCATAATGTGTAGCAGAAGCCTTGAGGTCAGTCTTGTCAGCTGCTGCTGGTACAACAACAGGTGTCAATTGAGTATCCTTAGCGTCAGTCTCATCAGTTGTGTCAAAGTCCAAGAAAGTCCGAGCAGGTTGGTCCGTCTCTGTCCGAACAGAAGATGTCAATTTTGTACTAATCTTCTCACCAGTCACTATTGTCGCTTCTTCGGCCCATGTTGCCACAGCCAATAGTAAAGTTAACACAATTATTTTCATTTTTGTATAATATAAGGAAACTAAAATGTACAAGATATCAGTTTGACTGTCGGCACAGTTTTGATCATGTCGAGATGTAAACCCAGTGGGTTTTATACCTCTGCCTACACAAAGGATATAATGGAAGGTCGAATCATTTTCAAGAGGAGTCATTATATTATTGTATTGGAAGTGTGGACAGGGATTAAAACCATCAGTTGAGCATTTGCGGTGAGTTTTATTGATACTGAAGGTACTGGGGAGGAGAGGGACAAAAAATGTTCTGATAGCTTCTGTAACCGGTACATCCAGTGTCAAGGGAAAGGAAGTACGATGTGATGGGAAAAAGGACTTCCATTGTTGTCTTCTCCGTCTGATGATGAGGGTGACGAAGAATAATCTGCCACGTGGATTCTCTTGAGAATGCTGCTGCTGCTGAGGAATTTGTCGTTGTCACTCTCTCCTCTTATTATTATTGCCCAAATCAAGCGGAAAATCCTGCATCAAGTTCATGTTGTTTTCCAATGGATTCATCATCATCGTGACCTTGTCAGCATTTTTGTCGTCGCCTGAATAAGAAAAATGTGAAAGAAAGGAAATTGAGCTTAATGTTCACACTGTTAACCCAGCTAAGAGCATTGTGCTTCAGGCGGTCAACCGGAAAGCTTATCTCGCACATAAGGAACGCGGAGACAATTTGCAGGATGTGGATGTGAGACTATGAACTCAAGCGGAAATCTGAGCATATTTCTACTCAAAATAATTCTTTTTACATTGTCAAGTTAGTTGACGTGACAAGCGACAAAAGACTGATGGAGTTTCCCAGTAAGATTCAAACGTGTAAATTCGGTCCATATGAAATGATGTCATGCTATATACATAGCAACAATCGATTTAATTCATTAGGACCTCAATTTTGTTATTTGTCTGTGCGTCCTTATTTGTGCGGTCAAGGACTGTTTTCATCAAGGTTTAGAAAAGCAGCTTCGGTGCATCCGCTTCCGCCTCGGAGTCGGAGTTATGCGTATTGGTAAGGTGCAGATAGCCTATCACGAAGAAAATTTGTTCCAAACTTTCTGTCAACTATAGCCTTTCTTAGAACGAATTTTCTTTGTGATAGGCTATCTGCACTCTGCACGCCACCAATACGCATTACCTCCGCATGCATAAAATAGGCTCAATTTATATTTAATCCTATGCTGTCCATGAGCCTCACAATCTCATTTTGTCTCATATTTGTTTCATATATGTCAAACATAATTATTTCCTCCTTTCTAACTCCCGTTCCGGTCCACGGTAAACTCACACGGTAGATAGACTTGCAAGAAGCAACATTTCTTTCCTGCAAAATGACCACACAAGTGAACAATCGTCAAGTAGTCATTCCTAAATATTTCCAACTCTACGGCAAGATTCTGAATGGATACAACCGCGTAGGAATGCTCCCACTGATGTGGTCTGGTGGTAAAATAAAGGCCAGTGAATCCAACCGAGTTTGGCTTGCCATGAAAGTTGTGCTTATTTGGTCCCAAATGGTTTTCTTAAATGTCCAATGTGCTCGCTACTTAATTGCCGACGGACCAACCACGAGCAAGTTGTTCCTACTCTATCAAACAACTGTGTATTCTGCAAATGCAGTAAATTTAAGCATAATTATTTTACATCCGCGTTTGATTGCTGCGATGCTAAACAATTCTCTGGAGCTTCGAAGACGACATGAGGGTGACATGTGGCAATATTTTTATTTTTATTAATCTCTTATTTATATTTATTAACCTACAGGAATAAAAGGTAAACTGATATTTTATGTAGGACTAAAAGACAAAGGGAAGGTTCCTTGTCTAGTACTGAAAGTGACGCTTTTCCTCACTATCTTCGCACCACTGACATATGTGGCCAGAATACTGAAGGATCCCAAAAATCCTCGCAGTTTGTTGTCTTTGTTAATAAACCCCACTACAGCGGCATGGCAATGGAAAGTCATATGCTCTGCGTACCAGCTGTACAGTATTGCCTCCATTGCGTCGACTTTGTGGCTGACGGTATCGACTGTGACAGTATTCCTGACAACTCTAGCTAAAATCATTGAAGCGATCAAGTAAGCAAGCGCATTTGAGACGTTTTTGGCTCATCAAGGCGACTTACTCATACATTTGGGCTTACAGAAAAACTGGAAACGAGGTCCTCGTGAAGGCTATAAATGAGACTACAATGCTATTGATCTGGTTCAATAGCATTTACAGGTACTGGACACTAGTTTGGGAGGCAACATTCATCTGGGTTCTTGTAATGGACTTCACCATGACCGTGGTTCAACAGTCCATCCGGGGATTACTTGTTGCTGGCTCTATCGGAACAATGATGATGTATCTCTACAAAAGCATGGGGGCAATCTATGAACAGTCTAAGGAAATCATGAACGTTGCAATGCCTGTGGCTAGCCAAGACCCCTGGTTTAAACGAAAGCGTCGAGCATATAGAGCTTTGAGGGTAAATGTAGGTTCATTTTACTTTGTGGACAAGGGGCTCATCCTCACAATGCTGGCAATTGTCATGGAAAATACGTCGAACTTGATTATAACTCTGCGAGAGGCATAAAGGAATGTGAAGAAAAGGACTGAATTTTTACTGGACATAATTGTCAGGACCATTACAAGTTTTGTATCAAAATCTTTGTTCTCGTAAAGACGGGATTCATGGGATACATTACGTGTTGCATAGAAATCATAGAAATTGAGTTTGCATAGTGATTAAAATTGTCACATAAAGACTCAAGCTATAATGCGAGCACTTTACAAGTTTACGTGTTCCCCTAAACACATCAAAATGTTACCTCTGGACCTAACCTTCATCTTGTTTCCTTATTTAGAAAATAAAGTCGATGTTGTTTACGCATATGTTGTTTACCATATCTTAATATTGAACGTCCATCATCTAAAAGACAAGAGCGCCTAATTGTCCGCCATCGTGTCAAATCCCAAATGCCTTCTTCATGTCTCACTCAGTTTTAAAACGCCCTACACGGACCACCGAGAGGCTTGACGTTGATTAAATGCACAGTTGACTTGCGAATATACAGAGAAATACTCTCAATCTAAAGTTAATAATCCTGTCAACAAGCCTTGTGTCCTCATTATGGTGTCTGTCAATATCATATTGATTTCATTTCAGCCAAACACACCTCCTCCTTCCTATTTCCGTCCCTGGAAACTCGCCAGTAGTTCCACATTGCATTTTAGGCTAGCAAGAACCAACATTTCCTTGCTGTAAAATGACCACGAAAACGAAGACTCGCCAAGCCGCCATTCCTAAATCTTTCCAACTCTACGGGAAGATTCTGAATGGATACAACCGCGTAGGAATGCTGCCACTGATGTGGGCTGGTGGCAAAATAAAAGCCAAAGAATCCAACCGAGTTTGGCTTGTCATGAAAGTTGTGTTTATTTGGTCCCATATGGTTTTCTTAAACGTCCAATGTGCTCGCTACTTATTCGCCAAAGGACCTAGCATGAGCAAGTTGTTCCTACTTTATCAAACGATTGCGTATTCTGCTCATGCAGGGAATCTGAGCGTCATGATTTTTCATCCTCATTTGATTGCTGAAATGCTCAACAATTCTCTGGAGCTTCAAAGACGACATGGGGGTAAACTCAAAATATTTCTGTTTTATTAATTTATTAGTTATTAACCTACAGGAATAGAAGATAAATTGAAATGCTATCTGTAGGTGCAAAAGACAAAGAAAAGGTTCCTTGTCTGGTACTTAAAGTTACCCTGTTCGTGTGTCTTTTCGCACCACTAACTTTTGTGACCAGAATACTGAAGGATCCCAAAAACCCTCGGAGCTTGATATCTCTGTCAGGAAATCCAACTAAAGCTGCATGGCAGTGGAAAATCATATGTTCTGCGTACCAGTTGTACAGTACGGCCTCAATCATGGCAACTTTATGGCTGACTGTATCAACGGTGACAGTATTCCTGGCAACTGTAACTAAAATCATTGGAATGATCAAGTAAGCAGAGGTGCTTGAATCATTTCTAGCAGGTCGAGCTCATTACTAACTTTTGGATTAATTATTTGTACAGAAAAGCTAGAAAAGAGCTCTTCGTGAAGGCGATAAATGAGACCACAATGCTATTGGTCTGGTTCAACAGCATATTTAGATATTGGACGGCGGTTTGGGAGGCAACGTATATCTGGATACTCGTCTTCAACTTGACCTTCACCGTGATTCGGCAGTCTATCCGAGACTTGCTTGTAACTGGCTGCGGCGCAACAATGATGATGTACCTGTATAGAAGTATGGGATCAATCTATGAAGAGTCGAAGGAAATCATGAACTTTGGGAAGCTAAGGGCAAGCCATGATCCCTGGTTTAAGCGAAAGTGTCGAGCATATAGAGCTTTGAGGGTAAATGCAGGCTCTTTTTACTTCGTGGACAGGGGACTCATCCTCACAATGCTATCAATCGTCGTACAAAATACGGCCAATTTCATAATAACTCTGGGAAAGGCATAAAACGATGTGAAGAAAATGATTGAAAATTTCAGTGACCATTGTATGGACCATCTCCTATCGAAATAATTGCTCAAGCAAAAACAGAACATGGCTTTTAAATTGATTCATTACGAATAAAATGAGACACTTGAATAATTTGGTACTGTAGAATGAGGGATAATTATTTTATTCGGCCGAAATAATTATATTACAAAGAGAGGAAAAAAGTAACATGTGCAGTTTAGTCGTCGTCCGTGGTTGGTGGTCTACATTTCCTTGCACCAAAAGAGCTGACTGTTTAACAGTAGCAGCGACAGCGATCGGACAGGCACTGGTAAGATGGGCAGCCCAGAGAGGCACAAAAAGCTTTGC